>MKYW01000084.1:196696-228815 GCA_015776835.1 Aphidius ervi
ATTAATGAAAATACAAGAGTGCATGTCATAATCGAATTCCGACGGAAAAATTGTTGGATGGTTTGTGCTTTGGGCGACATGCCAATTTAAAATTTTTTTTATACTAAATATATAAAACAATGAAAATAGATTTTTGTATTTTTGAATGTAAAATCGATTAATAGTTTTTATACTTGAAAAAATATAATATAAAAAATAAGTAACAATGTTTGCTGATAGTTTAAACTTTCAAGCTTTGTTGTATACATGTATATTTATTATTTTATATAAAGTGAGAAGGGGGAACCATAAAACTTTAATAATCTTCGAAGTGGCTATCAATATCGCGCACCTGCACCCGAGAAATATTATACTTTATCATCTCAATTTAAAACTCAATTTCCAGTTAAATTATATTGCTTAAATATTAAAAAAAATTATTATTATTATCAAAATTTATCTGTAATATATAAAGTATTTTAATTATTTATTTATTTTTCTTTTTAAATTAATAATATACTCAATTTTTTAAAGTTTTAATGACTTGCTTTTTTTTTTCATTTCCTTTTCAAGGTACAAGGAAAAATAAGAAAAAAAATTTATAATAAATGAGTTTTAAAAAGAGAAATAATTTATCAAGGTTTTAAAAGTTTTTTTTTTTTATGATAAATTGGCCAAGTTATATCGAAGAAAAATATTCATTTGAAAATTTTGTCTTTTTAAATGTGAAAAATATTTGTGATAATAAAATTTTTGCTATTTAAAGTTTTTCATAATTTTCTAGAGCGAAGAAAAAATATTGTTTTATTTATGAATTATAATCATTAACATGGATTTTTTTTTTTTTGCTTTCAGAGTTATCGAAAGATTGCCAGACAAGTTAGTACACCAGACACAGCTCCAGTTGGTCTTAGCAGTCCTCAAGCAGGAATTGGTGGACTTCAACAGCATCAGTCACAACAACAACAACAACAACCCCAACAACAACAACAACAGCAACAGCAACAACAATCACAACAGTCAATACACTCAGATCCCATGCAGCAAACTAAAGACAATCTTAATTCAGCTGGAAATCAGCAAACAGTAACACTTAGAAACGGAAATCCACCACCACCGGTTGTATCAATGGTAAGTTATCAATATAAATTTTACAAAAAAATCTATCTAATCAGTAATCAATAATTTACTAAAACGAGAAGCTTATTTTGTCTATAAATTCCACATAAAAATTATTTGAAATCATAAAAGTATTTTTAGCAATTTTTAATAGAATTTTTGTTTTTGGAAATTTATAAATATATTTTTATTAAAATAGTATATTGTCATATTTTATACAAATGAATGATCATGAAAGAATATCTATTTATTGCCAAATATGAAAGCATTCATTTTCTATTAATAAATTCTATTATCGGTCGTCAAATTTTTCTCATATCACCATTTTACTTGTCAGGTTATTAAAAGCTCTCTCATTAAATATACATCTCACAAAAAACAAAAAAAAAACTGAATAATATATAAAATTTTCCAACAAGAATAATCAAATTTACATTGTTAATTTTATAAATAAATTTCCATTTTTCAACAATTTTTGCCATCTCGAAAATTAAACTTCAGCCAGTCTACTCTAGAATTTACATTTTTTTATTTATTTTTTTTTTTGTCTCTTGTTCCTGGTTGTCCCTGGCAACCTTAAGTAATATTGGCCTCATGCATAAGAAAACTGCAAAGAACGTAAAAGGCACTGTGGTTACCCTCAATCAAACCAATATATTCATATTTTTTTTTGTGTTTTTTAAATTTAGTTTTTATAAATTTTTTATTTTCATAAAAATGAAATGTGCAATATGCCTATATATATATATATCTACAAAATTTTACAACCCTCTTTCACTTTTTTTTTTCGTGGCAGGGTTTTTGTCTCGCACCATCCCCCTTGACTCTCTTTCCTTCTCGATTTTCTCTCTTTCCAGAATGCGTATACTTTTTCTCTTTTATTTTATAAAACCGTCTTTCTCTTCTCGTCGCTGCTTGGCGGTTCCTGTTCCTGCGGGTATTGATTCGCGTTGGCGGTCACCGCCCCCGTCGACGTCTGCCACTGGTCTATCGTATATACCACCCCCTTCTTTTACTACCTTATATATATATGTCAGGTAATTCTTTTTAAAACCCTTTTTTTTTTTTTTTTTAATTTTTTCCTCAATTTCTTTTTAATTTTTTCATTATTAATTAATTAATATTTTTATTTTAGTTTAATTTATTTTTGATTGATAGTCTATATTTAAAATATATAATAATGTATTTGTTGGTTCAATCAATTGAAATATGTTATTATGGTAGATAACCGTAACCACCATACTCAAGTAGAAAATTTTACCCCAAAAACACAAGAGTATATGATATGTATATTGGAAATTGTGTTGAGCCACTAAAATGTGGTTAAAAAGGGGTGAACATGTGACAGTACTTTTCTGACTTTGTTTATCCAAATGTTGTATATCATTTTTTTTTCTGTTAAAATGAAAAAAAAAAATTATCATCAAGAATTTTTAATTTTTTTATCAAACAAAAAGAATTTAGCTTGAGGGAATGTGTCCAAAAGTCTGACTACATACCGAACAACACCCCTTAAAATAAACTGGCATACCCAGGTCAAAGTAGATACCTTATATACCAGCATTTACTTTACTATTTGCCACAACATACCCTCAACAACAGTCTCGACATACCAAAATGAAATTCAATGTTAAATTCTACTACCCTCAACCTCTTCTAATTCTTCTTCAGCATACTATCCCTCCATGTAAAATTAACGTTTTATTGTTTATCCAACTGTCAACTGTTGATTGTTGTGTTTCTCTGGATACTTTTGAATTACAATTAAATTGTTTTTTATCAATTAATTTATTAATATTTTAAATATGTTCAATTTTATTTTGTCAACTTATGAGATCATAATAATATTATGCAATTTGTAATTACTCGATAAAACAAAATGTCATATTCTAATTAATTTTTTTTTCTTTCAATTATGGTTTTAAAGTCATTATTGAAGAACAATTGTTGTTAAACTAAAGTAATATACATTTGAATGTCCATTGAAGGAAGTTTTATCACTAAAAAAATTGTGGTAGGTCATGATGAGAAGTATAATGTTTTTCTCACGAGCTTTATTCTCCATCATGAGCGACATTGAAGAGGGAAAAAGGTCTACTAACCACCTCTGAAATCTATACATATATATATAACACAAGTCTGGACGGTATCACTAACTGGGTCTTTGGCTCTCTTTGCAAGGGTGGCTAAGGAAATGGAAGTGTTTGAGTACACTTGGCTAGACACCCACTTTATTTCTATATACCTCTATACACCAGCAATATATATATATATTCGTCTTTTCTAATGCTATCACTTGCTATCACTCCATGACCACAAACACCAATTCATATAGCCACTTGCGGCAACGAGCTTGTCCATTTCAAACAACACATTTACTATCACTATACCCTCTTCGTATTTTCATCCCTTTTTTCGAGACCTTGAACTTTATCTATGACTTTATTACTTCAAAGTTTTTTTTATATTTTTTTATACACTCTGCTCGAATCTATTGGTTTTTTATTTATGATGTTTCCTTTTTTTGTGTGTCGATACAATTTTTGAGGGCTTTATTATCAACTAATTTTTTTCCAGTAATAATAACACAAAATTGAAAATAAAAATCTTCAAGTAAATTGAAAATTTAAATATAAAAAGTTTAACTTTTTTTGCTTTTACAAAATACAAAAACTAAGGAAAAAATTAATTCTTCTTAATCTTATTTTGTATTGCCTATATATTTCGAAAAACATACATCGAAATTTCATAAAATTTTTAAAATAAATTATTTTTCTGTTAAAACAATAAATCAATTTATAAAATACATATTTTTTTAATTAAAAAATATATAAATTATTTATAAAATTTAATATAAATATATTTGGTAAAATAATATTGTAATAACGTGTTATGGTTTATCGTGCTTGTTATGTGACATCCGAGATTCAATTAGTGGACATTGAATTATGGTATGGTAATCCCTCCCGGGTGTGTTCTAAGCCAAGAACGGAAATGAATTTCCCCGGGTCGGTTAACACTCTCATGAAAATTACCAAAATCCCTTGGCTCAATCTACACTCATGAACAAATATAAATGTCTTTACGATGAAAATTTTTTAATAATTATTACTTGATAAAATTAACTTGATTATTTGCAATCAAATTTAATCAACATAAAATGAAAAATTAAATTAATTATGATAATTATATATGATAAATTAATATTTGCATTTGAAAAGGTCGTTAGTTATTGATGGTGATGATGGTTACCAGTCGACAATAAAATAACAGAATATATATTCAACTAATATTACGAGTTCACCATTTTCATTATTAAAGTTATTTCAAAGATATATAGATATTCAGATATGAATAATAAATTGTTTCAAACTTTACATAGTTGATTCTCAGATTTTGGTTATACTAACAATGGACATTGAAAATTAGTTTTTACTATTTTTTTTATCTCATCATTTCTTGCTCCTTATTCAAGCAGGAAACATCTTATTAATTTTCAACAACTGAATTAAATGCATTTTCATTATTAAAATAAATTAAATAATAAAATTTGACTGAATTTAATATTCTCGAATATTCATGAAATGCATAATTTAAAGTAAACATAAACGAGCTGTGAAATTAAATATCATATAAAAAAGAAAAAAAATATATATATATTTTTTTAATTTTATCATTTATATTTTACTTTATATTTTAATTATTAAAAATTTAATTTAAATTCATTGAGACGAAAAACTTGGTTTAAAAATAAATTTTATCTCCTCGTAGTTGAGATAATTTTTTTTATATTTTTAAAACATTTTTAGCAGTGAATAATAGTCACACTCCAGAGAACATATATAATGGAAAATTCTTGTTTATTATTTTTGTGTGTAAAGATAAAATACAGGCCGTAATAAAATATATATAAAAATGAATATAAATAACATTAAAAAAATAAAAATTACATTTGAATGTAACTATTGTCATTGCCCTGAATTGAGAGGGTTGGTGAGAAGATATAGAAACATTTTTAGATATTTTAGTGTGTGAAAAGTTGTTGTTATTTTTTATTACTTTTTTTTTTTTTTTTTGTGTTTCCTTGGTTGTACGAAATACGAATGGACTTAAAAACGAGCTGAATTTGTTGGTAGATGGTGGATGATTGTGAAAAGTAATAGCAATTCGCAAAAGAGAGAGAGAGAGAGAGATAAAAATTATTATGCGTTTAAATAAAGAAGTAAGCGAGAAAAATATATATATTAACAGTGAGATAAAAAACAATAAAAAAAAAAAGTTGAATGAAAAAAGAACAAAGAAAAAAGAAAAAGTGGGGAATGTTTTTGCTAGTCGGTATTATGTGGACTTGGAGAACCAAAGCTCTTTCACGTTGCCATAAATTTTCACAGTACTTTTCACAGTTTTCCCTTTTCACCCTGGATAAAGTGAGATGTATATAAAAAACAAAAAAAAACATGTATATATTATATATACACTGAGTCATGGGGTAAAGAAAAAAAAATACTTGTCGAGCATCAAAGACAGTAAAAACTTTTGAACGAAATATATCATTTTTTTATAAATTATTTTTTTATTGTTTTCATATTTTTTTATATTTATTTCTTTTATCAAACAAAAAGATTATATTATTATATTTTTTTTTTTTTCAGTCTCCGGGTGTAATGCCATTTTATGGAGATACTGGTGCGGGTTTTCGACCAGCACCTGGTTTTGCAAATCCAGTATGGCATCAAGGTGTAACACCAGTTGGAGCTGTTACTGTTGATGCAAATTCTGGTGCCTGGCCATCTCAACAATTTATTCAACAATTACAAGCACCAAATCAAATTGAGGAACTCAGGTATCACACGCAATACAGTGCGGCGACACCCTATCATCCCCAGCCAGGTAAATAAAGTTTTAATAAATGATTTTCAATAACCAATGACTAAACGAATTTATGATTTGTAAAATTAATGTTTTTTTTGATGTTTCAGTTACTTACCAGCAACAAGCATTTATTGCCACAGATCAGTCGGCTTTTCAACGTGCTGGTAGTACAGGACAATACACAATCACGGGACAACCATCACCCCTAGTACCTATCACACCACAAACGGGCGCCCCACCACCCCAACGACCACTCAACGGTCAATTCATGGATCCAGCATCAACTGCCGGCCAACCCGTGGGCTATGAACCTCGTCAGGAATACGTCAACGGATATCAGCAACAGGTAAGCTCTCCCTACCTCTCCAAATCTTTTGAATATTTTGTTACAATTTAAACTAAACAAAATTCATAACACAATTCCTAAATCATCGACTAAAATCACTAAAAAAAAAGCCATAGTTATTAAAAAAAAAACTCTCTTTACTACTTTTATCTTGGGGTATTTAACTAACATAAAAAATTAAAATCCAACGGAAATAAAAAAAAAAAAAAAAAAAANAAAAAAAAAAAAAAAAAAAAAAGAAAAAAAAAATACTAAACTCCTCGGTATGGTGTGGTAAAGGTACGGATTAATTTTAAGTTACAGATCGAATGATCCTCTTTTCAGGACGTTACGATGGCACCGCCGCCCTCGACAACGCCCACAAGTCGAAGTAGTTCAGTTCACATGGATGGACAACAACAACAGCAACAATCAAATCAACAACAAAATTCACAAAATGATACACAAACTAAGGGATTTACAACAATAGGAACAGGAACTGTGTCGGGAAACGAGATGCCTGGGTATCCACATCAACCGGCCCCACAGAGTTCACACAACTCTAACGGATATCCAGGCTACATTGAGTTGGGCCAACAACAACAGCAACAGCAGCAGCAACAACAACAGCAACAACAGCAACAAAATCAATGGCAAGGTCAAGGTAATAATCAACAACAGGCCCAACAACAACAAATGCCAAGACAAACATCTATATCAGATGCAAGTCAATCACATTTATGGTCTGATACAAGTACAAATTCAAAAATGGAAAATTCAAATAATGGTATAACATGGCCTGACAATCATTTACAACAACAATTACAAAAATCATCAATTGTTAATGAACAAAATATACAAAATCAACAAGAATTATCAAGACCAGGAAGTCATATGAGTTGGGAAAATAATAGTATAAAAGAACCACATACACCACAATCATGGACTGAACAATCTGATAATTCACAGTTGCAAAATCAACAACAGGCTAATTGGCCTCAACAAAGTCCAAAAATTCGAGATAATCAAAATTCCAGGTTAACACCGTCCACTCAACAACAACAGCAACAACAACAACAAAATCAACAGCAGGGCTGGCCCCAGCATTCACCAAAAATTACAGATCAACAACAACAACAAAATTCTAGAATGACACCATCATCTAGTCAACAACACTGGCAACAAGGCAGTCCTGAAATACAAGGAACAAATAATAATTCAAGATCAACACCATCAGCATTACAACAACAAAATCAAATGTCCTGGCCGGACACACCAACTAGTCAACCAAATTGGTCACCAAATAGTATGAAAAGTGATGGTAGTCAGCAGCAGCAACAGCAGCAACAACAACAACAACAACAATGGACTGATTCACAACCAAGCCCAAGAAGAACACCAGTTGTATGGCAAGGACAACAACAAACAAATCAAGATAATAATAAAACAGATAATAATCAAATGAATTGGTCACCAAATTCAACAGATAACAATACAACAACAAATTGGGGACAACAACAACAAAATACAAAACAAGAAATGCAAAATTCTGATGAAAGAATTACTTGGCAACAACAAAATAATGATAAAACAAATAGTTATCCAGATAATAATCAAGATCAAACGAATCGTGTTAATCTTAATTCACGTTTAAAATCAATGATATTAAATAAACAACAACAACAACAACAGCAACAACAACAACAAATGCAGCAACATCAAATGAATCAAGTTGAACAACAACAGCATCATCAACAACAACAACAACATCAATTAAATCAAATGAATTCAAATGTTGGTTCAAATGATTATCCAACAGATGATAGAATACGTGATTCACATGAAAATAATGATAAAATACAAGATAAGAGAAATGAACAATATTTAAATCAATCAGGTATGATGTCAATGACACAAACAAATGAACAAATGACCGGTAATTTTTTATTGCATAGCCACCACCACCGGGCCGATAGTTTGCCCGGAGGTGGTGGCTTATGGGAGTGGACAGGAGGTGGTGGTAACAACAACAACAACAACAACGTGACAAATAATAACGATAATAGTCATAATAATAATAGTAATAATAATAATGATAATAATAAATGTAATAATGCCGATAATCAAACCACTCAAATTATACCCGAGACTGGTATAACAGCAATTCAAAATTTTATGAAATATCGTATTGATGATAAAAATGAAATATTTGATAATGAAGATAATAAATCATTTCATCAACAATTAGGTATAATATCAAATGATGATAATACTGATAATTTAACAATTAACAAAAAATTAATATATGATAATGAAAAAAATCAAGTAATTAAAACACAAATTAATCATAATAATAATAAGAATAATAATAATAATGATAATGATAATAATATTAAATCTGATGTTGTTATATTTGATTCAAATATAAATACAAATATAAAAAAAGAAACACAAGATTATTGTCAAAATGATATAAATGATGATAATAATTTAGCTAAAAATGTTATAATTAAAATTGAACAAAATGATGATGATGATATTGAGTATAAATTTCGTGGTGATGGTGGACCAGCAAAAGTAACAAAATCAACAGGATCATGGTGTTGTCGTCGTGGTGGTACTGAAAAACCAACAATTGAACATTCACGTGATGATTGTTGTCATGGACTTCAAACACGTGATGAAATAATTGCTGATTCAGAAAATTTAACAAGTGATGATGTTAAAAATGAAATAACAAATATAAATGACGAAAAAATAACAACAACACTAGTAACAACGACTCTTCAATCATCATCAACAACAACAACGACGACGACGGCAATGACAACGACAACAGCAGTAGCAACTTCAGTAGCAGTAGCAGCAGTAACAACAACAACAGCAACAACCACTGCAACAACAAAAACCAAAACAACAGCATCAACAATGACTGACAACAATGATAAATCGAAGACTAATGTCCGGATGGAAGTACCTGAATGTGACTGCTTTCCAGCTGATAAATGTGAGTTGAAATTGTGTTTACAGCACAACAACACTAACATTGAGAGAACACACTAACAAATAGCTTTCAATAAACAACAACAACAACAACAACAAAAAATTACAAAATATGTACAAACGAAACATACAAATAGGTAAAATGAAATTAATGGATGGTGGTGGGGGTTGAATGGGTTAATTTAAAAAAAAATTAAACAATTAAACAAAAACAAATTTGGGAAAAACGGTAACATCGTCTTATTTTTTTTGTTTAATAAAAATAACATAATTAAACAATGTACAAAAATAAAAAATATAAAAAAAACAAATGAGTCGATGGTTATAAGTAAATTGTGGTTAAAACCACCAAAGGTCCACCGGAGCCTGGGTCATTCTACACACACCTTGGTGCTGCAGCGAGTCTATTGGATCTTCGTAATGATCTGGAGAGAAGAACCGGCCTCAAAGGCAATGCAATTAGATTCGAGAAGGTAGTTTATACTGGAAAAGAGGGCAAAACCACTCAAGGATGCCCAATGGCTAAATGGGTAAGTTTGAAATTTAATTATTTATATCGATTATTAATATTTATTTGTAATTGACTGTCTACCGTGCTATATATTATATATTGAATTTTAATTAATAATTTATTTTCTATTCATATAGATACTTAGACGTTCTGGTTTTGAAGAAAAAATATTATCAATTGTGAAACATCGTCAGGGTCATAAATGTGCAACATCATGGATTGTCGTTGCAATGGTTGCTTGGGAAGGTGTACCAACACATGAAGCTGATAGAATATATTCACTTCTTTGTCATAAATTAAATCGTTTTGGTCTTCCAACAACAAGAAGATGTGGAACAAATGAACCAAGAACATGTGCTTGTCAAGGTCTTGATCCTGATAATTGTGGTGCTAGTTATTCATTTGGATGCTCGTGGTCAATGTATTACAATGGATGTAAATATGCACGTAGCAAGACTGTTAGAAAATTTAGATTGTCAGTGAAATCTGAGGTAAATTTATTTACTTTTTTTTACTTCTTAGTTTATTATTATTTATATTATTTATACATGTAGAAAAAATAATAATAAATTTGTTTTTTTTTTTGTAATAATAGGAAGAAGAAGTTGAAGAAAAAATGCATGTACTTGCAACATTACTATCACCATTGTATCTGAGCCTTGCACCTGATGCATTTAACAATCAAACTCAATTTGAACGTGAAGCAGGTGAATGTCGACTTGGTTTTAAACCAGGAAAACCATTTTCTGGTGTAACTGCTTGCATGGATTTTTGTGCACATTCACATCGAGATTTACACAATATGAACAATGGTTGCACAGTTGTAAGAATATATATTTTATTTATAAAATTGTTTCATGTTAAATATTAATTGAATATTGATTTTTTTAAATTTTTATATTTAAAGGTTGTTAGCCTTACAAAACATCGATCAGTATCAAAACCAGAAGATGAACAACTTCATGTATTACCACTCTATATAATGGAAGACACTGATGAATATGGATCAAAAGAAGGACAACAAGAAAAAATAAAATCTGGTGCTGTTGATGTATTAACAAAATATCCTTGTGAAGTACGTGTACGTTCAGTACCACTTCAACCCTGTCGACGTCATGGAAAAAAAAGAAAAGAAGAAGAACCAGAAATATCATTGAGTAAACAAAAAGATATGCCTAATAAAAATGATATTAAAATACCACCTGTTTATCAAGATCAATCACGAGTTCAATCTCATTCTAATCATCCTCAACATCAACAACTTTCTTTAGAAATGGCATCAATGTTTGAAGGAATGGATGCACAACTTCAAAGTTCTCAGGTATCATCAACAGTTCTTGACAGTCCAGTATCAATGTATCAAAATTGGGGCTATCAAAATCCAGATCAACAATGGAATCGTTCATCTGCTTGGCTTGAGCAAAGAAAAAATAATTGGTTAAATCCTTGGGGTGATTATTCATTTGGTAGTATGGAAAGAGATACAAAAGTTGATCCTGATAGTACGAGTCTTGATGATACACGACCAAGGAGTAATATGTCTCAAGATGATCATCGTCCTAGATCACAAAATTTACCACACTCAACAGTTGAATCACCTAGAGGTAATTATCATTCACCAAGAGGTCATTCAATGTCACCAAGAAGTTCACATCAAAGTACATCTGGTTCAGATGTATCTTATGCAGCATCACCTCGAGCACTCTCAACACCTCATGATATAAAAGTTGCATCACCAAGAAGCTCTGGTTATCCTGGAACACCAAATAGTGGTATTGCTCATTATAATAATAGTTCTTGTCATAATTGGAGTAGTAATAGTATTGAACAGACCAAACAAAAAAACACAACACCAAGAATTGATTATCCACAGTCATTAAATGTAGATTCTAAATATGTTTGTTCAAAAATTGGACAAAATTCACAATGTACAAATCCGTCAAATAATATTAATCAACAAAGAATGTCATCACCAAGAGGAGCTGATCCTGCTGTTCAAACATACGGTAATCATTCAATGCAAATTCAAGATCAAAGATTAACATCACCAAAAAATGTTCCTCAATATTCACAAGATCCAAGATGTACTGTTCCAAATACCAGTAATATTAATAATTCTTCAAACTCATATCATCATCATCATACTTCTGCAATGCATTCTGGTAATTCACAGTATCAAATACAAAATAATCAACCACAAACTTTATCAAATAATCAATACAATTCAGAACAATTTACAATGTATTTAAATGATATTAAAAATCGTCAAAATTCAAATATTGATTTAAAAAATTTTAATTATCCAAATACATCAGATACAACTGTTTCAAATTGTGCTGGTAATTGGAATGCATTAAATACATGGAGTACTGAATTTTCTAAAACAGAAAATCAAATACAAATGCGAGAAAATATAGTACAAAAATCAACAGCAACATATTCAGAAACAACATCGAATAATCCATCACCATTTAGAGTACCAAAAGGTCGTCCACCGTCCACACCTGAACGGAATCAAATACCGTCCGAAAATACCTATCAAAATTATAATAAAACATTTTTAAAACCACAAGAAACAAAACAAGAAATATTATATCAATCTGATAATTATACAAATCATAATCATCAACATCAACGTAATTCAGAGTATAATACAATAAATCAACAAAAAAAGCAAAATATTGGATGGAATGAAATGAAACCAGTACAAGATATTCATGGTATATCTGGACTCGGCCATCATGGATTTCCATCACAGTATGGATATCCATCATATCCAAATATTGATAAGTCATATACAAATAATTGGGATGGTATAAATTATCATCAGCCATATCAACAATCAACTGAATATTCACAATTTTATCATCAACAACAAAAAAGAGATCATCATCATTATCAAACACAATATCCATATCAATCAGTACCATCATCAGCTTATCAAGGTATTAATTCATCTTGGAGTAGATGGGAAACACCAAGATGGGATATTTATGGATCATCACCATATTATCCAGTTGTACCAGCAGAACCATCACCAAAATCCGAGCCACTTGGTGAAGTTGCTGATTTTGCTAATAATGAAGAATGTTTTAAAGATTCACAAATGGGTGGTGTTGCAATTGCTCTCAGTCATGGTAGTGTTTTATTTGAATGTGCTAAACATGAAATGCATTCAACAACAGCATTAAAAAAACCAAATCGTTTAAATCCAACAAGAATTAGTCTTGTATTTTATCAACATCGTAATTTAAATAGACCACGACATGGCTGGGATGAATGGGAAGAAAAAATGAGACTAAGAAAACTTGGTATAACACAAACAACAAAAACAACAACATCAGGAACTACAAATACAACAACTCAATCATCACCGATTACGACAAGTAATTCAACATCAACAATGACTATTAGTGTTCAAGAAAAACAACAACAAAAACCAAAACAACATGAAAAACAAAAAACACAATTATCAGAAGCACCGCCGCCACCACCACCACCTCCACCATTACCACCTGCTTTGCCGCATATTGGTGGTGGTTCAAATTCACAATTTATGCTGAGTTCACCAACGTACACAACTATGACTTGGACAACATTGTTCCCCATGCATCCTTGCATGATTACCGGACCCTACCAGGAGGGTGGTATTGGATAAACAACAAACACCATCATCGTCCTCTTTGACAAATTTTAGTAAACCAATAATATCATATTTATTTCAGGGAATAAGAAAAAAAAAAAAANATAAAATCCTGTAAATTTCAGGGTGGCAAAGGTGACAAAGGAGAGACTGGTGTCATGGTAAGAGAGACCAATATAAATCAGCCTGAAAATGTTCAATGTTTTTTGTCAATCAATTTTAAATATTTAATCCCTCAGCAAACGAGTAATAATATTTTAACACCTACTGATTTTTTATACTGCGTTATTTAACACCGAAACAAATAAACCAACAAAAATTTTGAAAAAGAAAAAAAAAAGGGTAAATCAGGGATTGAAAATTCGAAATATATATAGAAAACTTTGACGTTAAAAAAAAAAAAAAAAAAAAAAAAAAAAAAAAAAAAAAACATATCTCACACAATTATTTCCATTAATTTTTTAATTATTTCGAATTAAAATTGAATAATTAATATATCTATAATATCGGTGCACAAATCTGCAGTAATAAATAAAGACTTTAAAGTAACAGAAGAAAAAAAAAAAACGTGCACAATGACCATTTTGTATATTTGAAAGAAAAAAAAAAAATAATGACTAAATGAAATTACACGATAAAAAAATTATCACAATTTTAATTGATGATTGATAATAAAGCTAATATTATTTTATTTCTTAATTCTTTGTACATTTTTTTGCTTCGTTGATATTTTGTATTTATTTTTTATCAAAAAAAAAAAAAAAAAATAAGGAAAAAAATGAAAAAAAGAAAAATGAAAAAAAAAATAATAAGCACGACTCTTTTGTTCTGCACATAACCATCGTACTGAGTTTTAAAAATAACACGATGATGATAATAATAAATAATAATAATTTACTAACTACTCGTCAAGTGACGTTTGAGTACAAAGCATCATTTTCTAACAATCATTAACACAATGCGAAATATTTCGATTTATTTTTCTTTGCAGAAACAAAAATTAATAATAGTTAATGCGCAAAGTCTAGTTAATAAATAAATAAATCAATTGAGGTACCTCGTAGATTTTATATGAGTAAAGAACAAAAAAATCGTCTTTTTTTTTTTTTTTGATTAGTTTTTTTTTTTTTAAATCATAAAACCTTGACTGGCTGATGTTTAAATAATATCTAAGGTTTTTGAGTAATTATATATATAAACGAAAAAGAAAAAATTTTATTATATTTTTTCCGCAAAATATGATCGCTATTCTATTCAAAAATAAAATTTACAAAAAATGCCAAATGGCTAAACATGATGAATATAATTTAAAGAAAGGATATTTAAAAAATAATCATATTAAGTGAAAAACGTGACACTTTGAATATTTAATTTATTTATATTATGATAAATACTTGTATATACTAGGTAACTTTTCTTTTATATATATTTTTTCAAAATACACGTACACAAAAACAAAACAAAAAAAAATAATTAAAATAATTTTTTTTTATTTTATAATTATGTTCAATGAGCATTTAATCTTTAGTCAACATTCATGTTTATAAAAAACTAGTGAGGATTAATATTATTATTTTATATATGAATCAATTATTGTTTTATTTGTGAGAAGAAAAAAAAAATGTTTATTTCATATTATTTATTTATTTGTCACAATATTAATTATACATGATATTTAAAAAAAAAATATGATAACTTAATCAATTTTTGGACGAAATTTAGCTCGATTTTAGATAATTATTATTGATTGATTATTTTATTATAATTAGCTTTACACAACGTCGTTAGAAATTTAGTGATTACAATAAAAAAAAACATCACTCTTGTCATTTTTAATCTCGATAAAATAAATCTTCGAGATTGAAAAAATTAATTTTTTTTTTTTAATGTGAGAACGGCAAATCCTGCTGACTCCTTATCCCGCCTGGAGAATTATAAGAATCATTAATATATTATCATTCATTATAATAATTAGTCATAAACTCTAATTTAATTGATTATTTCTTAATTAAGTTTTCGACAAACAAAAAAACACAAATACAGAAAAAAAAAAAGTGTTATTGTACTTCTATTTACTGAAAGAAAAAAAAAACAATTATTATTATTAATAATTTAAGTCGGTTACGGCATAAAAATACTGCAATACCAAAAAAAAATAATAATAATAATATTGTAAATTTCTTTTTGATTTTTTCTTTACTTAATCAATTGAAAATATTTATGACAAAATTTTTTGAGTTAACAGTATTTTTATGCCGACCTAATCTATTCCAAATTTTCGCTATGCTAAGTTCATAATTATTTCATTTTTATTTAAAATAAAATGCGTAAGGACGGACCGAGTGAGAGAGAGAAAGTGTGTGTGTGTGAGAGAGAGAGAGAGAGATATTCCAATTAAAATACTCATTTTTTTCTTTAATTTTCAGTTATTTTATTTTAATTTTTTCAACTATTGTTTCTTTTACTTTTTTATTATAAAATGATTTTTTTTTTTTTATTAATAAATAAATTTCCCAGTCCATTATTAAATAAATAAAAAAAATACATGAATAAAAAAATGTTTGAATTATATTAAAAAACTGTTATTTCTAATTTATTATTATTATTTTCTTTCGTTTTATAAAATTATTTTGCTTGAATTTATTTTATTTCTGTTTGTTTTCAAGTTTATTTTTTTGGTTGTTTTTTGTTCGGCGGTAATTTCAACATCATTCGTGAACGTGTCCACAGACAGTGCACTCTTCCAAAAATTCTAAGGAAATAAATATTTATAAATGAATTTTTAAATATTTAAATAACATTTAAAATCACACACGACGATGCCAAAATAGTTATAAAGGTAAAAAAAAAAAAAAAATGAAAAAACTTTAGAAAGTAAATTATTGTAATAATTATTTTAAAAAATATAAAACTATCAGAGTTTTTAAGAGTGAAATCATTTAAAAAAGAAATAATATAAATTAAAAAAATGTTTATCAAGATAAAAATTATTAAAAAAATTTAATTAAAAAGACAAAAAATAGTTAAACAGTTGAATATTGCGATAAAATGTGAGATAAAAATAATAATGGTATTTAAAAAAAAAAAAAATTATGGTTTTTTAAAAATGAAGAGTGTATTTTTTCTTCCAATGCCAAAAAAGATACCATTTTGTTTTATATGAAAAAGAGGTCATGGAAAATCAAGAAAAAAAAAAAGAGTAAATAAATAAAATATGTTAATAAAAAAAAAATAAAATAAAACAAATGAGTATCTTAATAATGTCATGTTGAAAAAATAGAGGAGAAAGAGAGAGAGAGAGAGAGAGAGAGATCGATTGGTTGTCCGTGTTGGAGTGTCATCAGAGGGATGTCCTGCCATTACACCCTCATTTTTTATTATTATCTATTTTTTTTTTTGTATAAAAAAAAAAAAACAAAATAAAAAGAGTATATAATCTATTGTATTCCGTTCATTTAGCGAATATTGGTGATTGAAAATATCCGGCATTTTTTAATTAATCCTCATTCAAGATATTTTTTATGAAAATTCCATGTGGTGCATTAGTATATACGCGAGGCAAAGTCCCTTGTGTATATAGTTTTCATCCCTCTAGAAAGAGAGAGAAAGAGAGAAAACATTTGTACCCTCAATGACAACCCTCTCTTTTTATATTAGTATAGTATATATATATGGAAACTAGTTATATCAGCGCACGAGTGAACTCGCGGACAACGGGGTGAGGTAAATAACGTAAAATAAAGGGGCGAGGGCACGTCAGTATGCTGATGATTAATATCATTGCGGCATGCAATCCGATCAAATCTACCCCCCTCATCCACTCCCACTATACATATAAATTTAACCCTCTTTAATCTACTCTTCTATTCTCTTTTCGTTTATAAATATAAATATCGTAGTAGTAGTAGTAGTAGTACATGCGGCTGAAGGTGTTTGCATGAATTGTATGCGAACGTGATGATATGCTCAAGTCACAATGAAAATACCCATTGGGACATGGACATTGCAGACACTGGACCATTTTAATATACAATATAATATAATATAAAATAAAACCACACCCTTCTCTTGATCTCTTAAACAAATGTCATCAAAGCTTTTTCATTATTTATTTTGTTGCTTTCTTTTAAATAAATTTACATTTAGTTTGATTTAACCCTTTCGTCGTAGTCGTAGTCGTTGTCGTTAACGTTGACGTCCTTTTTAGAATATACACACTTTGTATATTTGGCAATCATCAAGTGCCTCTAATCAGGACTGTGGTGTCAGCCCTTTTCCAATTGATGCCACGCATATATATATATACACAAAATGTTTACATAATACAAATGCGCGCATACGTGCTGGGATTTTTTAATTAATTTATATAAAAATATTCATGATTTTATTTTTACTTTGATTAAAATATTATATTTTGTGCGGTTACAATGAAAATTTGAATACAACTGATCATATATGATATATGGATAAAATGGAAAAAAAGGGAATATTAATTTTTAATATATTAAAAAAAAAAAATGTAAAAATAAAGTGAAAATATTCAATATTCAATTTCTAGATAATCCATCTCTATTATACNATTTATTCCGACTTTTCTCCATCTTTCATCCAACCTTTTTCGAATTTTCTCCGTATTTTTTTGGAAAAAAATTCCTCTTTTTTGTATGTAAACTCTTATTCCTGTTTTTTTTATTGATTTTTCTATTTTTTTGTTGGTTTTTTTATGCGAAAATTCCGGAAAAAATTCGAAAATATTATAAAAATAGTCCGTAAATATCTCCGGAAGTCTCAATTGAGTAGAAATCTGGAGAAATCCGGAAAGATTTTTTCCACCAGGGAAATAATTTTAAAAAAAGATAAATAAGATAAACTTTTACAAAAATATGAAAATCTTTTCATAAATATAGATAATTATGTCGATAAAATGGAGGTAAAATCTAAAGAAAAATCCAAAAAAAATCGATTAAATTTAACAAATGAAAATATTCGATTCATTCATAAAAGAAAAAAAATTAATGGTAAACCATATATGTTTACGGGTAAAACTAAAATATCTGGTTGGATGAAGGTCCATACACTATTAAATAAATTTGAAAAGTCATTAAGAAAACATTCAAATACAATTTACTACAATGTTGATGAATACATGACGACTCAAAATTGTAGTAATTGTAATAAAAAATGCAAAGTAAGCACAAATGGAGATCGTTATTTATATTGCGGTAATTGCCATATAACATGGAACCACGATATAAATGGTGGTTGTAATATTGGTAATATTGGACTTGAAGAATTATCACTTTCAAAAATGAAAATTCCATGAAAAATTATAATAATTTCAAACGTAAAAATAATAATAATACCTGGCATATAAGCTCACTCGCGTTTTTTAAAGTTGAGGTGAGACCCTACTGAATCTCTTGATAATAATATAAATGGTCATAATTTAATAATAATTTGTCTATTACAAACCACCGATATCAATTTAGCAAAAATATGATGTTGGTGGTGACATATTTAATTTATTATTGAGTTATATGTCATTCATTTTCTTGAAGACATTAGCGTTTACAGTCAAGCTTGTTGCTTATAGTGGGTATACTCACTCTGAGCTTGTTTGTTATATGAACGTTGGTCCTTTTAGATACAGTATTTTATATCCCTGGTTGAAATATTTCTCTGGCATTACTCCGTTTTTGGCCCATTTTCTAAGAAATTTCTCCGTTATTGATGTCATGCTAGAGTGTTTTCTCCATCATCAATCTTATACAGGAGTAATTTACAGGAAATGGGCTAAAAACGAAGTAATGCCGGAGAAATATTTCCACCAAGGATAGTACTGATTACTGAAGAGCCCAAACTGCTTATGCCATAAAAAGCTATTAAAACATATTTTGAATACATGCAACTGGATCCATTTCTCTTGCCAAAAAGTAAATTATTAATTTTTTATTTTATACAACTTAATCGTTTATTATTTTTTAATTTACACAAATCCAGTTGGAATTATAATGTATAATCTAATCTAATTGTTTGCCTGAATCTCATAAATTTTATGATACTTATTAGCAATACTATTATTATTATCATTATTTGAAAAAATAAAAAGCTCTTTATCAGTTAATTATCAAGACTAGTGATTAATGATCAATGAATACCGAAACAATACTGAGAATTTAAATCAGTTAGTAAATATTAACATCAATAAAAATTAAAATTAACAGTCACAATGAATAATAATGTAAAACTGATAATTTTAAGACAATGTTTAATGACATATTGACCATCTGATGAGCTCTTTAATGTTTCAGCAATATTTCGCAATAATCCATTGACATCATTTTCACTAAACAAATCATTTGTTGTTGTTTCTTCATATGTTAAAATTTTTTTTGATGAAATTTCTGGTGGAGCTTGTGGTTTCCAGTCACCACAACGTGGAAAATTATCTGGTACTGGTGGCATTTCTTCATGTGTACCTATCTTGAAAATCACCATCATTCCAACCATAGAATGATGTTCTAAATGACAATGCATTAATGAATATCCTGTGAAAATTGAAAATAATACATAAATAAAATAAATTATTTTAGTTTTAAAGACAAGCTTAAATTTAACATTTGTTTAAATATACTTTTACTTTCTGAGTTATTGGTGTATGTTATTTATTTACCAGGATTTGATGCGTGAAAGCGAATTACTGTATAACCACCATCTGGTACAGTAACAGTGTCCTTGAGTGGTGCTCTTTCGAGACGACGTTTTATTAGACCTAAAGAATCAAGTCTTTGAACTTCCTTGACAGTAACATTTTTTCCAATTTTTGCCATTGCAACAACACGAAAATTATGACCATGAAGATGAAATGGATGGTTTGCATCAAATGTAAAACCTTCATCAACCATTATTACCTCAACAACACTGTTCAATTTAACTTGTAATACATGTGTACATGAACAAAATACATTTTTACAATTTTTAACACTAGTTGAATTACAAAATTGATCTTCTTTTATTAATTCACGTTGTGATAATAATGGAAAACTTGGTAATTTCATTGTTATATGATTTAATTGAGGAGTATAAACTCTTCCTTTTTTACTGTTAACTGAAAAAATAAAATAAATTTAATTGTTTGTTGCAGAAATTAATAATAATTATGTACTAATATGTCCATGAAAAAAAAAAAAATTGTTAATAGATTTTAATTTTAGATATATATATTTTTTGTAGAATATATTATCACCTTGATGAAATCCATAAAGATCTTTACGATGAAAGTTTGAGTTGTCCTTGTCATAAAAATCATAAGACAAATAAAATTGATAATCAGGCTCACGTGTATTTGATTCGTCATTTGGTTCGAGTGATTCTAGGAGTGGCATGCTAATTGAGTCAAGTGATTCAGTGCCTTTATTTAGAGAATTTAATTGCTAAAATAAATAAAATACATATAAAATTATCCTATCATAGTATTTAAAATTAGAAACAAATAATTAGAATAATCATTACCAAAATTGTTTGATTTTCGAAAATTGGATGTGGCAATGGTATGTCATAAGCGACATTATCATTTGGCTCATTATCATCAGCACCTTGATAGCTTAATATTGCAACTTGATGAGCACTTGTAAATCTTTTATCACAATCCATTAGTCCCCGGAATCTCATCCAATAGTTACCTACATCCTGATCCATCATGATAATAAAATCAAAACGTTCACCCGCATACGTAACAAATGACTCAACTAAATAAAAAAAAATATTAGCAATAAAAGTGAAAAATAAAAAAACAGGATCGATAAAAAATTTCCTCATAATAATTTATAATTCAGCAAAAAAAATAAACAAAACACGGATGTATTTTTTTTTTTTTTCAATTAAAATCTTTTTTTTTTCTCATAATTATTGTAATTTAATGTAATAGGATACCTTCAACTGGTTCAATATTATTTCCATCTGTAGCGACAATGTAAATTGTATGATTATCAACTGACACTTCAATTGGACAATTTAAAAATTCTGCATTTATCAAACGAAATCGATATCTAAAATTCTAGAAAATAAAAAAAAAAATGGCAATTAAATAAATATGTAATATTTTATTAACATATAAATGATTTAAAATTATAATAAAAATGTAAATTATTATATAATTATATATATATTAAAAAAATCAATAAATTTATGTGTAATAATTTACATACTTATTAAAATAAAAAAATGAAATATTTTACCTGTTGAACATGAAATTTTTCGAGTGGCATATCTTTAAGATAAGCATCATGACTATCATTTAATTTTTGATAACGTCCTAGACCATTGACAAGTAAAGTTGGTGGTTTATTATCACCATCAGAATGATGATGAGCTAAAAATTTATCAACTCCACTTTCATGATCCCAATCAAGTATAATTATTGTGTGTTCATCATAATCATAAAGATCATTGAATGGATCTTTGTCTTTTGGTATTCGTACAATTAACGATCCAAATACTCCATCACTTCTTTGAAATCCTTTTTAAATAAATAAAAATAAATGAAAAAAAAATCAATAAACATATATATATATATATATATATATATATATATATTATGAAATAAAGAGAACGTGAACTGGTCTTGTGATTAATCAACCTGAATGTGAATGCCAAAAATGTGTCCCAGGTGTGGCTGCTGGATAGTGATATCTGAATGTTGCACCAGGTGGAATTGGACACTGTGTAACATAAGGTACACCATCCATATATGGTGTTGTCCTGTGATGTTGACCGTGCCAATGTAAAGTTGTACTTTCAGCAATTAATAAATTTGTAACATCAACAATTATTCTATCACCTTGACATACCTTCATTAAAATTAAACAATTTAAAAATTGATAATAGGAATCATTTATTAAGTAAACAAAATAAGGAAAAAAAAGACAAAGATAATTATAGTAATTAAATAATATTAATATTATAAATAATTCGATTAATCAATAATAAATTTTAATAAAATTACAGATATATATATATTTAATGACTTTTAAGAATAGTAAAATAAATAAATAAACAAGTCTAGTTTATTCATCATTATCATCATTTACGCACGAGTGAGTTGAACAATGAGAATTCTAACCCAAGGACATTATTATATTTTATTTTTTAAATTTTATTATCAAGTTAATATTGTATAATATTTATATATATTTCTCCTTCACCTTGTTAAATCATTACCACATGATAATAATTTATATGAATAATCATGTCTCAACGGACATTTATTATTATTTAAAAAAAAAAAGTTAAATTATACATATAGAGTGTTATTTTTATTTATTTTTTATTTGGCATTGGTCTTATGACTCTAGACTGATTGCTACATAAGTATAGTATAAGTGTTACTATTGCAAAAGAGATGATTATTACATACCATGTTAACATACCTCAATTGATGGTCCAGGCATTTGACGATTAACAACTTGCATTGAACGTTTAATACCATCAACAGGTATACAATGTGGACGATAACAATCTGTTATATTTAATGGACAATTGTAGCATGCTTTACTCATTGATCGATAAGACTCAACGTTAAACGAATAGTAACAATCCATGGGAATTTCATCTTTGATGCAATCACGACGACAGGGATGTTTCAACCAATCAGTTAAATCAGGCTCATCCAAATAATCAAAACTTGATGATTTTAATATTGTTAGATCATTTTCATGGTTGTTTGAATTTATTATTACTGCGGCTAATTATTTTTAAAACAAAAAACATAACAATTTTGGTAATTGATCAAAAAAATTATATTCATTTATTTATTTTATCTTTTTTTTTACCATCAGATTTTAACTGATTTCCAGCAAATATTATAAAAAATATCACAAAACTATTGACACTTGAAAACATATTTTTTCAATAATTTTTTCTTTTATCAAAATTTTTTAAATAGATATTTTAATAATTAATATAATTTAAAAAAAAAAACAATAATTTGTTTATTTATTTTATTGTGGTTTTTTAATGTACTTTGTTTATTTAATTGATAAATAAACTTGACATTAAAACACGCAAAATTTGATAAATAATAAATTAATTCAATGATGATGATGATGATTGTAATGATGGCAAGAAGCCTGGCGGCATACTGACGTGATTCTTCTTTCACCATCACCGATGTAATCGAAATTTGTCTGCCTTGAATGTTTCCCCCCTGCGAAAAAAGAAAAAAAGAGAGAGAGACGTTTAAATTCTGTATTTTCTTATGTATATTTAATTAACTTGAATCATTTTTATAGCAATCGTTTAATAATTTTTAATTCATTAATTAATTTATGATTATTATTCTTCAAACTTTTGGTGTTGGTATATCGAAATTGTCACAAAGCTAAATGTTTATTTGCAAATAATAAATGAATGATAAGAAATTATTTATACCTTTTAATTCTCATTGTAAAATTTATTATTATTTATTTTATTTTTTTCCTCTTTTCGTTATTTTAATTGTGAGATTTATTTCTAAGAAATCTTTTGTAATCCTTCACCTCAATTTTCATGATGTTTTTTTAAATTATTTTTCTCTTAGTTGATTTTATAAAAAATATAAATTAACTCTCAAAAGGATGTAAATGTTTAAAATGACTATTAATTATAATGAAAAAATTAAAATTTATCAATTGATCGAATAAGTATGTTATTTGTAAATAAATATTGTTTATAATTTATTTTTTCGATTCTATAATATTTTATTCTTAAAGTATGAGTATTTAATTATTTAACAAGAATAAAGATTGATATATTAAAAATTAATATTATAATTTCAATTTGCAAAAAATTACAGTGTCTATATCTGTAGTGTAATCTTTATAATCTCAGTTATCTTTATAATCTCATTACAATGTTAGTAACAATTAAAAAATTTAAAATAAAAATATTTACAATATTTTTTATCAGACTTAAATTTTTTTTCTACGTATATTAATATTTTTTCTTGATTATTTCATCTTGAATGTTTAACTCTAATTAGTAGATTTTGTAATTATCTATTTAATTTTCAATTTCCTCAACATATTATCATTTATATTATTTTGATTTTAAATTTTTTCATTTTTGCAAATAACAATTATTATTATTTTTTATATAGTTTGCATACTTTTTGTGAATAATATTTTAACTGCAGTTCCTGTAAGAGTTTTAAACGACTTTTTAATTTTTTGACAGAAGTTTGTGTTTAATTTTTAATCTATTGAGGTAAATGTTAAATAATATTTATATTTTTAACACATACACACACACCTATAAAACTAAAAACATTTTAAAAAATTAGTAATAGTTTCTATTTAAGTAATTGACATTCAATTATTATTATTATTATTATTATTTTGAACAATTTAAGCTCATTGCTTGCACAAATAATACTTGTGTACAAAAATTAATAATTAAATATTTAAATAATTACTTTAAAGGCTACAAACAAAAAAAAAACTTATATTTTTAATACCTAATTGGCTAAAATAATTATTTATTATAATTAAATAATAACCAAGTTCTAAAATTGATAATTAAAATTCCTCATATACGTGGAAGCTACTCGTAAATTTTAGACTTTGACAATGTAGCTAAGGAAAAAATAAAGAATGGAAATAAATATAACATGATTACAAACGTCAATAAACGCAATAATAAATGCTAAAATAATTATATTTAAAACTCAATACCATGGTAAAAATAATTATTTTCGATTAATGACGACTTTTTACGAGTAAATTGGAAAATAGAAGACACTTTTCTCGATACTAATCCGATTTCCTTCAGAATAAAATTCGGAGAAAAGTGCAATAAATCGCAGATAATTGAAAAAAAAAGTTGGAGTGGTAAACTCTATTTAACCGAAAATAAACTCTATTTGTTTAAAACTTTACTGCAAAAACTGTTTATAATTTTAAAAAATCTAATCAATTTTCATACAAAAAAAATGGTCATTTTTTTCTGTTTAAATTTTCTTACTTTCATTTGTTATTTCAGCGATTATCGCTGACTTGGTAAATTTTTTTTTTTAATCGTCACAATGAAAATCTGTCTTTACGTATCTACAAAGTACAAACGTCAAACACAGCAAACACAGTCAAACACATAGACAAGTCACATAAACATGACATCGGCATGCATGTGTGGAATGATCTTATTTTTCAAGGCCAAATAACGTAAACAAAATAGTAAAATAATATATTACACGTTGATTATATTTTACATGAAATAATAGCAATTACCAGATTGTAAATTATAAAAAAAGAGTTTAAAAATAATTTTAAAATCATGGATGTCGCTGTGATTGGAAGGTGTTTCAGCATGTGTCCTGAAAAAGAACGTATTATGTATGTTGTTGTTGTTGTTGTTGATGTATATTTTATTTTTTATTTTAAAAAGTTAAATGTAACAAATGTATTCAATTAATATTCTGACAGGAGAGAACGTGAAGGACTTCTACATGTTTTGGAAATTGATGAAAAAACAAAAAACCAAAAAAGACCAAAATGTGATCCATCTAAAATTGTAAAATGTTATAGTAGACCAAGTGCTGGAATGTCTATGACTGATCCAAATCAACTGAGACCTGGACCAGTTCTTATGGTGACACTCAGATATTTATTATCAACGTATGATTATTTTATCAAACAGTATATTCAATAGTTGGTTTTTTTTTTATTAATTTAAAATTCAATTGTTAATATAACAATTGAATTTTATGTTTTTTTTTTTCATCTACAAATAACAGGGTAGTAACACGAACTGACGTTAAATGGACACGAATTTATGAATTTGTATTTGATAGAATACGAGCAATAAGACAAGACATTGTCATCCAGATGCTTGACATACCAACGAGTATTCGTCTTTTTGAGCCAATTGTTAAATTCTATATTTATTCAAATGAAAGGTATTTGAAACAATCAACATCAACCTGTTTTATTTTGTATCTTTTGTCCTATTAATTAATTGTATTTTTATTTTTTTAGATTATGTGAAAAAAGTTTAAATGAATTTGTTCCAAAATTCAACAATGAACATCTTCTTGAGTGTATAAAACAATTGTTAGTTATGTATGATGAATATGAACAATATAATGTTGATAAATCATCAATGGAAAATAACTGCAGAATAACAATTGAAGTGTTATATATTTTACTACACTTGGGTGATCAAGTTGCTTTGAGAAGAGGTTTAAATTTACCAAAAAAATACAGGTGATGTATTGACATTCATTTGCCTTTCACTTTTCAATAATAAAATCACGTGTTTTAAAAAATATATGTATTTTTTTAAATTGCTTACAGAGAAGAACCATACATTAAAAAGGCACTTGAAATATCTCTTGCATGTCACGTGAAAAATTACGCAAGAGTATGTCGTGAAATTAGAAAATTACCATCACTATTTAGCATCGCAGCTATCAGAAATTTGCAATACATTAGAAGGTATTTGTCATGAATATTTAAAATTACTCAATATTTAATTTTTTCTTTTTTTGTTATAGAGATACTTTTGAAATTATGAGCTGTGCTTATAATAGTCAAAAACAAACATTTTCTGCTTATAAATTAAAAGAAATTTTATTATACGAAGACTTGGGAAAATTAAAAAAAGATTGTGATTTATTTGGTTTCAATTTTAACAATGGAAATGTTGCATTTGAACAGAAAAAATTCAATAGAAATATTTTAAATGTAAGTATTTTTTTTTTTTTAATGAATAATTAGAAATAAATAAATGAAAAATAAATTTAAATATTTATAAATGATAATGAAATTCTTTTTTTGTTTTGTTCATTTTAGGCTCATCCAGAACAACATATACCAGATGAAACTCTTCACAGTTTTTTACCAGCCATACTTTTATCAAATGAAAATTTGTTATTAAACGAAAAAAACAAAAAATTTACAGTAAAAAAAATCTAATTAATTGTAAAACTTTTTATACTAATTATTATTGGGAATCACTTGATGAGCTGCTTGATGAATCTGTTGACATAACTTCAACATCTTCATTTTCCTGTTTATGAGTATTGATGGCAACACTTTGTCCACCCATTGACATATGGATTTCCCCAGAAGGATGCCAAGCAAACTGGTTTGCTGATGACATAAGTGGCTCTGTTAACAAAAAAGAAATAAATAAATAAAATTGAGCGAATCAAAAAAAACAAACAAACAAAAAAGCAATATAAACATTTCAAGGATAAATAATGTTGTTATTATTATTGTTTTTAAGGAAAAACCAGTGATAAATATTATACCTGCTGGATGTCCTGTTCGTTGAAGGTCAGACGTTATTCCCGCATGTGAACCAAGCATTTGACCATTCGATGGTGATTCATTTAATCGACCCAGAACTCCAAGACGCATTTCAATGTCTAAATAAATAATAAGAAAAAAATATTTATATATAAATTAATCATCTATTTTTAAATATCAAAATAACAATATTTTTTTTCTTATTATTGTTTTTTTTTTTTTAACAAAAAAAAATGTATTTATTACCAGTTGGATATGGCCTTCTTGGATCACCCTGTTGCCAACTTAATGGTGCACATATTGCATTTGATGCACTGATTCTATGTGAAAATTTAATGAGTTCTTCAGATGGTACTGGTCGTTTATTAGCTCGTGCAATTGATTGTAGTTTTTGTTTAGCTTGATAAATTGCTGTTGCCAATATTTGTTCAGCTTCTTTAAGTTTTTTTTGTAATTGTTGAATATCTTGATCTTGTCTTTCAACTTCAGCTTTCAATGCATCCATTCTTAAATTTGTTTTAGCCTGTTCATCAGCTCTTTTTAACATGCTTTTTAATTCATTGTCCTTTACAACTAAAAGATCTGTCAATTGTCCATGTTCTATTGTTGATAATTTTGATGTTTTTGGAGCTATTGTATTTTCAATCATTTCTCTAAAAAATTAATGGAAAATAAATAAAAGTTTTATATTATAAAAAATGTATTGTTTTTGTTAAATTTTTTATATTAAAGAATATTTTTTATTTCTAAAAATATAAACAACAGTATAGGTTATGTTGACTGTACTTACTTTGCTATAAGTTCAATATCATCGACAATTGATATTAACAATTCTTTTGTACTTTTATTACTTGCCATTTTTATATCAATATGATTATAACATTAAAATAATTATCATTACACTATAGTTTTTATGTTTAATACTAAAAAAACAACTACAATACACATTACCGGAGTTTTTAAAAATGTAAATAAAGTACTCCAAAGTACTCCTTCTCTTTCTAAAGTTACTAAAGTGTCACTTGGGCTGCGTTCCGAAATCGTCGTTCGATTGCGTTCGATTCAGTCTTCAAAATAGTGAATTTCAGTAATTTTTATTTTCTTTGTCGCTTGTCGTGGTAGCTAATTAGCCTATAACAGCCTATAATGAAAACTCTGGAAAACTCCATGAATGAAACCAAGAAGTATATCCAAGTGTTTCTATTTTCTAGTCTTCTTGAATGAAACTGGTTAACCAACCAGAGAACCTGGCGACAGTTTCAAGACAGCATTACATATTTACATAATGTGTTGATACGTTTTAAGGCTATTTTTTTGAGCTTACTTTTGTTATTGATAGAATTTTAATTAATTAATAATTATTATTGATTGTTATCGATATAAACAAGTAGACATCATATTACTTGATCAATCTCTCCAGTTATTACCACGGAATTCAGCATAGTCTCACCATTTGACTGTGAGTATAATTTTGTTGATTTATTTTTACCAGTGATTTATCAATTTTTAATTTATCAATATTTCGTATTTATTATGATTTTAGTTTATTTTATTCTGGTGACAAGATATAATTTTTTTACACGTGTTTGTATGTAATTGTATCAACATATTGACATCACGGAAAAAAAAGTTTTTTTTTTTTTTAATATTCATTTGAGGAACAAAAAAATATTTTTTTAAAATAATAAAAAAAATTTTCAATGAAAATAAATAATATTTTTTATCTTCAGGATTTTATTCATGATGAGTATAGAAAAGATATGTCATGTGGAGGAAGACCAACCCTCTAGTGATGTTGACCAGAAAATAGATCTCATCAACACTTTGAGTTATGATGCATTAGCTAAAATATTCATGCAGCTGCCAATACATGAAAGAATTGTCATGGATCAGGGTAATTATTAAAATGAAGTTTCAATTTATTTAATATTAATACTACATTCGTATATTAGGAATTATTATATATAGGATATTATCGTAGATGTAAATCTTGATATGAAGCTTTTTTTATAGAACGAAGTATCTAAAAAAACGTTTTATAAAATTGTCTATATAAAACTTTTTCTCACGTGTTTTCAGTTTGTTCTAAATGGAAAGAGGCCAGTAAACTAGCTTGGTATGATATAAAAAAATACAAATGTACATCAACGTCATCAACTGGTCTCGCTTATGATAAACGTTTGTTGACACAATCAGATGTCGAGAAAATACTTTTGCATTGTGGTATGTATTTGAAAGAATTATCTCTTTCAAGAATTCGTAAATCAAGTATCATGCCAATCCTTGGTGATTACTGCAAAAATTTAACAAGACTCGAATTTGGATTAAGCGAGTATCATATGAATACAAATAATATAAATTACTTCGTTCAAGCGTTTAGACAGTTGGACAAATTAAAAGTCGTTCGAATACAAGTATATGCTACCTACGACAACCGCGTAAAAAAATTTTTAATTGAAATAATCGATAGCCTTTCAGAAGGAATTGATGAAATTCATATATTTCTTCCTACTGTGCTTGAGAATCCATTACCATTTTTTTTCGTGAGTTTATCACTAGTAACAGAGTACTTCTAATTGAATATATATACACTACAACTTAAAAAATTTATTTAAACCAATTTCTATACTTTTTCAGAATTTAAACAAGTTTAAAAATCTTCATAGTTTAACATTAAGTAGATGCGTTATCGACGACATGATTGCAGAAATATCAGAAAAGCTAAGCCTTGTTTATCTCAATCTTGAACATTTAAAGACAATAACCGGAGATTTAATTTTTATGTTCAATCAACTTGTAAATTTGGAACACATCAGGATAACTTCATACTTGGTATCTCCTACCAACAGTCTAGGTTTACTCTGCACTTGTATTTCCAATACATGCAAAAATTTGAAGCACCTTGAAATTTCTACTGGTTTTTATAACTCAGTTGATGTTTCAATCATAAACTGGGCCAACTTTAAAAATTTAGTGTTTCTCAATATTTTTTGGAAAATTACTGATGAAGTAGCAATTAAAATCGTGAATTATTGCAAGAATTTAGTACATTTATGTATATCTAGATATAATGATACCACTGAAACAGCTTTGAAAAAATTAACAGAATTAGAAAATCTTGAGACTTTCAAACTCAAATATTTGAAACTCAATAGCAGATTAATAATCGCAATTTCAAACAATTGTAAAAAACTTAAACACTTGAGTATGCTGGGTTGTACTGTAGCAAAATCTATTGACGATGGTGAACCACGTTCTTCTGCATCTGCTCTTGATGATTTATCAAAATTACAATATCTTGAACATTTAGAGTTTACAGGTATTAAAGGCCTTCAAGATAGCACTATTATTGCTATCGCTAATAAATGTAAAAACCTGAAATATTTAGGTATCGGTGAATGCCAATATATTACTGAAACTGCTCTCATGTCTTTAACGAGCATGGAGAACTTGGAAAAGTTAGAAATTTGGCGGAATCCTAATGTTACAAACAACTTTATTGTCAAATTAAAAGGATTAAAATGGTTGAATTGCAAGAGTTGTAAAAAACTCACTGATGCTGGCTTAATTCAATTTATAAAGAACTGTCCAGATCTTGAAGACCTGATTATTGACGCCAGAAATATTACAAAGGATTTCGAAAATGCTCGTGATAAATTAAACGAAAATCGTATTTTTGATATTCGCGTTAAAATATAAAGATCAACTTGAATTACGAGCTGGTTATTTATTCACTGAATTTCAATAGTTATCTCTTGTTGCGTATTTATTTAAAACCACTATATCAATTTTGTTTACTGTCAATAGTCATTTTAAATTTAAAGAGTTTAATATTAAAAAGTTCAATAAAAGTATATTTATTTATATTTTAATAATCCCATTGTTATTAAGTCATAAAAATCCAAGTCAATTAAAATATTATCTAGTATTTGTTTGGAGTAAGAACTCGAGCTTGATAAAAGAATCAGTATTATTTAAATTTAAAATCGAAAAATTAATTTTTTATTGTAATCACATTTTCAAATGCTTTAATTTAGACAGTAACATGATTTAATTTTTTAGATAATTCAGTTCGACTGGTATCGGTTACATATTCTGAAATTGAAGCACTTGATGATCTTATATACCAGTAAGAGAGCCACAAAAAAAAAGTTATAGAATACAAGAGGATGTTCTTGAAAGAGCTTGGCATTGAATTTTTTATTATTGAATTTTTCCATCAGGTTGAGGAAGTTCCATGTATCGGTTGATAATTATTTTGTCCAAAGCTGCGTTTAGTAATTCTTTGATAATCGTTCTCGACATTGTTGTGCTGGAAACAAAAAAAGTAACAACAATTATAAAGATATAAAAGAAATTTTGGAAGTCCAGCAACTCCAAAAACA
>MKYW01000085.1:8730-51418 GCA_015776835.1 Aphidius ervi
TTATCATTTTGGAGTAAATAATTTTTTTTTGTTGTTATTCTTGAGGTACAAATTCCGGGCTTGGTGGTACAAATTAGTAAAAATTATTCTGCGTCTGTAGCAATTTTTTTTTCCCCCCTAAGTCATCTAGAAAATAAGTCGATTTTTAACCCTTTCTGGACCCTTTAATTTTGAGGTACAAATTAAATCAATGGTGGTACAAATTAGTACAAATCAAGACGCTTCTAATGAGTATCCTAGATAATTTTTCTAGGACTTATGCAGGCCAGGTTCACGCACCCTCTTGAATGAGGGTCACCGTCTCCGCTTTGTCCTATCCTTCGTAGCTTGAGTTCCGGGAATTGTTATTATTTTTAGTATTAACATTATTACTAATATTAATATTAATATTATTATTATTATTATTTATATTATTATAATTATTATAATAATAATAATTTACAATTTGTTAATAATTTTTTATAAAAAAAAAATTTAACAACAATTTAAATAAATAAATTGTCGCTGATAAATTTTATTTTTGTCTAAAATAAAATATCATTTCAATTTATTTTAGTTATGATTATCAGCTCAAATTCCCGGAACTCAAGCTACGACGGATAGGACAAAGCGGAGACGGCGACCCTCATTCAAGATTCCCCCTCGGTTTGATTTTTACGATTTTTAATATATTTCAATCGCGATTTCCTCTTTAACCCTTCAATCTACGCAAAAAACTATGAATACCTAAAAGTTAGATAATTTAATTCTCTACATTTTTTATTTGAACTATTTTTCCCTCCGACCCATAGCCTGCCCAGTATTCAAAAAACTAACCCTTTTTATTTTTTTTTCTCCTGAAAAAAATTTTTCCGCGATTTTTCCCCACGACCAATCGATTTTCCACCCTCAAATACACCCCCATGAATTTTTTGAAAACTTTGAACAAAAATGATAAAATTTGAGTTTAGGTGACTCGACTATAACATAGAAACCACGAATCAGCTTTGAAAAAACCAGAAACTCAGAAACAATAATGAAAGTTTCCCCGCCGGGAATCGAACCCGGGTCTTTTGCTTACCGGGCAAATGCATTGACCTCTAAACCACAGAGCTTTTTATTTTTCCTAAGTTTCATGAAGTTAATACCGACGTCCATCTATTCGTATGACTTTGACAATCAGCATTTACTTATTCAATAGAATTTTCTGGTAATAAAACTCAAATATAAAATTTTCAAATATTTATTTATGTTTTAGTTATGGATACAAATATTTCAACTTCAACTATTAGCAGTCAGAATAAATACTTTTGTAACCAAGAGTCACCTTATTATAATCAAGAAGTTTGTGAGTTGCTGTGTAATAATGCTGAAAAACATGAAATAGATATTAGTGATAAAGCATTGACTATTCTTCCAAGAGATTTATTCCATGGTCTCGAGGATCTTCAAGTTAAGAAATTGAATATAAGCGGTAACAAGCTGACGACACTACCACAAAATATCTTCAAACCTCTTGATGATCTTCGTACATTACAAATAGAGTCCAACGAACTAAAATATCTAGAGCCGACTATTTTCTATGATTTATTACAACTCAAAAATCTTGACCTCAGCGAAAACAAACTGACAGTATTATCAAAAGATATATTGAATGGTCTACAAGATCTATGTGTTCTACGTTTAAATTCAAACGAATTGAGTTACCTTGAGCCAGGTATTTTTGATGATTTATTAAGCCTAAATAATCTTTATATCAGCGAAAACAATCTCGCATTTTTATCAATAAATATATTTAGTAGTTTAAAAAAGCTTCGAAGTCTTGATTTAAGCTCGAACAAACTACAAAATCTCGAGCCAGGTTGTTTCGATGGTTTATCACATCTTGACTCACTTGATATCGGAAAAAACGGTCTGACAATATTATCCAAAGGTGTATTTATTGGTCTTGAAAATCTTACGACACTAATTTTGGGTTCAAACAATCTACAAATTATCGAGTCAGGTTGTTTCGATGGTTTATCAAAAGTTAAACGACTTGATATCGAAAACAACAGTCTGACAACATTATCCAAAGGTGTATTTATTGGTCTTGAACATCTTAAGTCACTACGTTTGGGTTCAAACGAACTCCAAAATCTCGAGTCAGGTTGTTTCGATGGTTTATCACATCTTAAATGGCTCGGTGTCGAAAACAACAGTCTGACATCATTATCCAAAGGTGTATTTATTGGTCTTGAAAATCTTGAGATACTAGATTTGGATTCAAACAAACTACAAAATCTCGAGTCAGGTTGTTTTAATGGTTTATCACATCTTATATGGCTCATTGGCAAAAACAACTGCAGTCTGACAACATTATCCAAAGGTGTATTTAATGGTCTTGAAAATCTTCAAAACCTATATTTGAATTCAAACAAACTGCACAATCTTGAGTCAGGTTGCTTCAATGGTTTATCACAACTTAAGGAACTTCATATCGACAACAACAATTTGACAACATTATCCGAAGGTGTTTTCAACGGTCTTGAAAATCTTCAAGAACTATATTTACATTCAAACAAACTAGAAAATCTCGAGTCAGGTTGTTTCGATGGTTTATCAAAAGTTAAGGAACTTAATCTCACCAACCACAGTCTGACAACATTATCCAAAGGTGTATTTATTGGTCTTGAACATCTTAAGTCACTACGTTTGGGTTCAAACGAACTCCAAAATCTCGAGTCAGGTTGTTTCGATGGTTTATCACATCTTAAATGGCTCGGTGTCGAAAACAACAGTCTGACATCATTATCCAAAGGTGTATTTGATGGTCTTGAAAATCTTAAGTCACTGTATTTGGGTTCAAACAAACTCCAAAATCTCGAGTCAGGTTGTTTCGATGGTTTATCACATCTTAAATGGCTCAGTGTCGAAAACAACAGTCTGACATCATTAGCCGAAGGTGTATTTAATGGTCTTGAAAATCTTCAGACACTAGATTTAGATTCAAACAATCTGCACAATCTTGAGTCAGGTTGCTTTAATGGTTTATCACGACTTGAGAAACTTAATATCGGCAACAATAGTTTGACAACATTATCCAAAGGTGTATTTAATAGTCTTGAAAATCTTGACTCACTATATTTGGGTTTAAATAAACTACAAAATCTCGAGTCAGGTTGTTTCGATGGTCTAACAAAACTTGAGTGGCTTAAAATAAAAAACAACAATTTGACAACTTTATCAAAAGATATATTTAATGGTCTACAAGATTTATATTACCTATTTTTAATCTCAAACGAACTGAGTTACTTTGAGCCAGCTATTTTCCGTGATTCATTGAACCTTAATACTCTTGATATCAGTAAAAACAATCTCACAACTTTACCAATTGATATATTTGGTAGTTTAAAAAAGCTTCGTATTCTTCAATTAGATTCCAACAAACTACAAAATCTCGAGTCAGGTTGTTTTAATGGTTTGTCACAACTAAGTTTGCTTGATATGAGCAGCAACAGTTTGACAATATTATCCGAAAGTGTATTTAATGGTTTTGGAAATCTGCGAATACTAAATTTGGAGTCGAACAAACTGCAAAATTTTGAGGCAGATTGTTTCGTTGGTTCATCACAACTTCAGAAACTTTATCTTAGCAGCAACAAACTGAAAACTTTATCAAAAGATATTTTTAATGCTTTACAAAGTCTTCATATTCTAAATTTAAATTCTAAAGGACTACAAAATCTTGAGTTTGGTATTATTAATGGTTTATTACAATTTGAGAAACTTGATATCAGTGAGAATGAATTAACCAATTTATCAAAGGATATATATTTAATGGTTTCTCAGATTCTTTATCATCTGGATTAAGATCTGAATTACCTTTAATTCTATCAAATGATGTATATTTATAATATAACTGCAATTTATAAATTAAACATATATGTTAACATACATTCAATTATAATAATTAAAAATAAGAAAAAAGAAATATTTTCTTATAAATCAAAGTTGAAATAAAAAATATAACGTACTTTCAATTGTTGATTGGTTATTCATGTCATTTTTCTGTACAATGCTGTCTTCAGCTTCTGAATATTATTTGTTTGGGTTGGCAAAAATTTCGATTCTCCCTGAAATAATTATGTACTTATCAATTTTAATTTCAAGTTAATAATAAAATATAATGAAATTTGTTGAAATTTAATATTTTGTTAAAGTAAATAAAAATTATATTTTGTTTATTCATTTATTATTATTATTTTAAATATCTGTAACTATATATTGTTTAATTTGAAAAAACTCGAGCGTGACAAAGATTTGAATTCAGGATTTTCACGTGAAATTTTAAGATGCTGTGATACTAATGGTTTTTTTTTTCTAAATAACGGTAAAGAAGAATGTCAGTGTTTAACTTGCTGAAACTAGGAAAAATTGAAAAGCTTTGTGGCCTACAGGATTAAGGGGATTGGGGCAATTACCCAGAAAAAAAAACGACTCTGGTTTCATGGTAAATATCACAGCATCTCAAATTTCTACGTGCAAATCCTTGTCAATGTATTGCAAGACGATTCATCAAAATTTATTATATAAGTAAATTTTATTTAGCTTCAATACATGCTATAATTGAGATGATGCTTAAAGAATTTCTATTTCGACTGCATATACATTTTATACATCTAATTATTATACTTTTATATTTTTTTTTTAAATACGAAATATGCACTTCAGCATCTTGAAATTTTAGGTGAAAACCTTTGTCGAGGTATTGCTAGACTGTTTATCGAAATTTATATTACTCAAGTAATTTCTATTTAGCTTCAATACATGCACTTGACATGATGCAAAAAGAATTTCTATTTTGACTGCATAAAAAATTTATACATCTAATTATTATACCCTTTATAATTTTTTTAAATATAAACTATATGCACTATCAGTTTGATAATTAAATTTTTAAATAATTTTAACTCACCCCAATGGGAAAAATAATTAAGACAGCTGCAGTAATTATGAAAATCATTATATAGGTCTTCGATTTTTGTCGATGTATCGACAAACCGATTTTAAATCGGAAAGTATCGAGTACTTTTACTCGATACTTTTTTTGGGCCGATGTATCGATTCTCGATATTTTTTTTCAAGAATCGGAAAAAAAATGCGGGTGTACTGAGCCAAGAAAAAATATGAAATCAATTGGTAAATTTTTTACGTAGGTGGGACGCTTCGCGTCACCTACGTATTGAATTTGTCTAAGAAAAAAAAAAAAGTGCCGTAGCTCCTCAGTCAATAGACCTAGAGACTTCATATTATGATCAAAAGAAGCGTATTTTTAATACCTACAATTCGTATATTTTCGTTTTTTTAAAAAGTAATTATTAAAGCCGTAAATGCTGAAAATATCAAATTTATCATTTTGCCTTTTTTTTTTTTTATTTAATAACTCTTAAACTATCCATCCGATCAACTTCCACCGACTAATTTAAAGTTTCATTTTATTTTTATCTACAATTTGCCGCAAATATGAACGCGATATCTTGAAAATTGACAGAGATATTGATGATTAATTACAAAATTTTATTTTCGGAGTCACGGAACTGATTAACATTGGGATCTGTCAAAATTACATTGAGGCAGATTAGTCGCACGAAGTTGGCAGCCCTGCTCAGTAAAACTCACTCACACAGATAAACATATGTTTATAATAATATTCCGTAGTAAATAAAACGACATAACCTATGAGCAATATGACATTTATTTAAAAAAAAAAAAAAATGAACCAATTAATAATTGCACATGACCCACCGGAGTATTGAAAATTTTAATTTTCGTCAAGTGATTTTTTTTTTTTATTTTGGATTTTTTTTTCTATTTTTATTTGTTTGCAAACCATGGTTCTATTATATATTAGAAAAAAAAATAGTGTTTTTACCATTTTTCACTAAAGTGATGATTTCTTTACCTACCGAGTAACGTATGGCCTACCGTAAGATGGAATTTTTTTCAATTTAATAAACAAATCAATAAATAATTATATAAATAAATAAAATCCTTTTTTTTTNTTCTAATAAATATATAGTAAAAAAAAAATAAAAATATTATAATCACATGATAATTCATTCGGAAAAAAAAAAAAGTACTCGATACTTAAGTATCGAGTACTATTTTTGGCCGATGCATCGATTTTCCGATTCTTAAAAAAAAAAGTATCGATACTTTTTTCAAGAATCGAAGACCACTTATATGTGAACTTCTTCATCATTGTAGTGATCGATCCATAATTTAATAATCAATATCTAAATCACTCTGAACAAACGTAAATGACAAACGACGAATTCCAATAGTGGTCATTTGTTTTGAGTTTGATTATTTATATATTTTATGATTCAATTAATATAATAAGAGACCACTCAGAATACCCAACTTTCCAGGCCTCTTGCACATAATGCAAAAGGTGAACGATCATCGATGACTGGATAATTGACCAATTAAATGTCAATTAAACAAGTCGTCCTCACGCTCAGGAAAGAGGATTATTCCTCTTCATCATGGCTGCATCAACTCAACTGTTAAGTAGAGAGAATGTGAAGATATACTACAGAAATGATCCTGTGAAGTATGATCTTAAATTTTACCAAAGATTTTGGGGTAGTATACGACCATCGTAATTTATCATTTTACATGAGAAAAAATATTTTCTACAATACACATCTAGTGGCTAAAATGATAACCAATCAGTATTTTTTTTCTAAAATTTTTTTTCGTCAAAATTCTTCTTCGGTAAATTTTTTTAATTATTAATTTTAAAATTATCTATTTTATTTTTCATTTATTTAATAAATAAATACTTGAAAATTTCAAGCTTAAATGTTTTTTATATTTTTTTGTATTTTATCAAGTATTTATTGTGCTATTTTGTTGATAAACTTTGTATAGAAATAATATTTGTGGTAATTACTTATGATAAAATAAAGTAATTAATTCGCAATCAACAAATTATTATTGGCCTTCATATTTAGATAGGAAAAAAAATATTATTATTTTTTGCAATGTATACGAATATATTATTCGATAACAACAAAGAAAACAATTTGTGTATAAAATAACGTTGACAAGTTATTTTTCAACTCATTACTGTAACTGTAATTTTGTAAAAACATTGAAATTTTTTTCCGTCTTGAAAAAAAAAAAAAAAAATAAATTCAATATGAAATTGAAAAAAATTTTTTGTCTTTATATAATAATTGCTTTGGTAAATTATCCAGTTTCATCATTTTTATTTTTTGCTGCAATAGGTGGTTTCAAAGATTTTTGGGAAGGTGTTAGTGGTCTTATTGGCAAGGCACAGGAAGCCGCAGATAAAGCTAATGGCATTCATCAAAGATTTGAAACAGATTTATTTGGTGATAAAACTGAAGCAGTACTTGATTATTTGGTTGATAAAGTTGATGAGATATCACAAGACATTAAAGACATGAATCATCGTATGATGGATGGATTTTCAAAAATTGAAGATCTTATTGGAGATGTTGATGATAAAGTACATTCAAATACACTTATGGATCGTGTTATACAATCAGCTAACAGAATTAAAGATGCCTTTGACACAATCCAAAACTATCAAAAAAGAAGAAAACCAACAAAAAAAAGACTTGAAGCATTCATTGCAACATTTATACGTGGCAAAGGACCAAAAAGTGTTGAAGGTGATTTAAAAGATATATTTCAATCTGTTACTCTTGGTTCTTTTTCTAAGAAAGAGAAGAATCTTCTAAAACTCATGGTACAATTTGAAAATGTAAGTTTAAATATATAATAATATGTATATGCTTATATTTTTTAATTTTTTTTTTTCTTTTTCCTGCAAATAGAAACGTTTCAACACAAAATGCGGTGAAAAAGAATCAGCTCAATCAACAATATATCAATTTTTTTTTTCAATAGCAAACATTGAAATGGTTGGATTGTCAACACTGGCATATGGTTTTGTTTTGAATGAAGCAGAAAAATCTGTTGACAATATAAGTATGTATATTAAAAAATAATCAATTATATATTCTAACATAATTATTTACTTATTAACAATAAAATTAAATATTCAATTTAGCTGAGCCAGCTTCTGATGAGTATCCAATTTTGATTGATCAAATGACTGATCGATTGAATATCTATGCAGAACAATTTATCCAAGCAATGAGATCTGTATCACGTCAATTTCGTACATGTGATCCACCTATCAATCAACACTCACGAAGTAATAACAAATTATATATATATATAATTTAAATAATATAAAAGCTAATTAAATAATTTTATTTACAGATGAAACATTTACAGAAATGTCAGGACTTATGCAAGAAGTATTGTATTCAGAATATAAAATAAAAGGACATGATACATGTAGCTCAAGTTGTGAACAAGTTGGGGAAATTGATACATCAGGAGATGGAAATTGTTGGGTATCACCACCAGGTTCATATGGTTCTGATAAAACAAGAATATTACCTGGTGGTATACCAGAATCAGACTATTATTGTACACAACCAAGAACATGTATGGGAGAAATAAGTCATTGTTTTACATTATGGAGTGTGAGATATTGTTTTTCGGTAAATATATATATTATGATTTATGACATTAATATCAAATAATAAATATAATATTATGTAAAAAATGTTAATACTAATTAATTTAATTTTTAGGATAAACCATATAAACGTTATGATTGGGTAACTACTAAAGATAATAAGGACAAATATGGTGTTGTTGATAATTGTGAAGGTAGATTGAAAAATGATTGGGATTGGCAGAGATATTGGGGCTATAACTGTGGTTATTGTATGTGTCTTTGTTATGATGATGCACCTGAATCAAAATCAGTTCATACTGTGAGCCTAAAACCAGCTCGTAGTGACACTAAAAATAACAAGTTATTATTATTATTTTTAATTATTATGCATGTTTTATTTGATTCGAATAATTTATTAGTTGATTGATAAAAAAATAATCTTTATTTATAGAGTTGTTGTTGGCATGAGATTTCAAGTTTATGATGATGTACTTCATATTCAAATTAAACAAGATACAGTTGATTTTTTTTATAATATAAAAAATCAATCACATGGTGAAACATGGATTGATTTACCATCAATGAAAAGAGATGTATATGAAGTACGTATGGGTATTAATGATAAACTTGTTCAAGATGAAGATTTTGCTACTGTTACTCGTGGAACTGGATTTAATTTTGATGAAATTGAATTTCCATATGGACGTGTATTGACTGGTATGATTATATATTATTAAAAATATGTATACTTGTTGATAATATTTTCATTTTGAATTAAGGTGTTAAATTTGGATTAGTCAAGTTGGATGATGGAGAAGACAGAAGACGTATTCAAATTCAAGCTGAATCAATGGAATATAATCATACGTCTGGTGAATTGATACAGGGAACTGAAGAATGGACAAAACCTCCTTCTGATAATCATGAGTATTTATATATATTCAATTTTAAATGATTTACTTGAAAAATATATTGAAAATAATTTTTTTAATTTAATTGTATTGATAATTTTAGTGAAAAATACGAATTTTTAATTGAAAAACGACCAGATAAAACAAAAGAAAAGTTTTCTATGGATTCAAAAAAAAATCAATATTCAAAATTGTCACAAAGCAATGTTGTTGATGATATGGGACAGTATACAGTACCATATTTTGATATACAAACTGTTGAAAGCTATCCACGTAAGCCATTAGCTGGTGTTGGATTTCATCATCGTGGTACATCAGATTCACCTGGTTTTTATGGTTTAACGGGTTATTCAATTAGTTATGCTGATTTTTTGGAAGAAAATTATTCAATACAACAAGCAAATCAAATGAAAGATCAATATAAAAAAAAATAAAATATTTATACTGAACGTCTTTAGTCTTTACCATTTAGCGTTACCTTCAATATCATGTATTTAAAAATGTGGTGGTGTACCAAGCAATTGCTTTTGGGGTTTAATTAATTAATAAAGGATGCTAAATGTTGAATGAATTGCTTTTTTTTATTTAATTGATATTGTTCTAAATCAATGCAACCTATATTTTAAATTTAATGGATATGCATGCAGTTTCGTACTTTTTTTTTAGCTAGATATCGTGTTTGGAGTTAAATTATTTATGTATTTTATGATTTAATTAATATAATAAGAGACCACTCAGAATACCCAACTTTCCAGGCCTCTTGCACATAATGCAAAAGGTGAACGATCATCGATGACTGTATAATTGACCAATTAAATGTCAATTAAACAAGTCGTCCTCACGCTCAGGAAAGAGGATTATTCCTCTTCATCATGGCTGCATCAACTCAACTGTTAAGTAGAGAGAATGTGAAGATATACTACAGAAATGATCCTGTGAAGTATGATCTTAAATTTTACCAAAGATTTTCGGGTAGTATATGACCATCGTAATTTATCATTTTACATGAGAAAAAATATTTTCTACAATACACACCTAGTGACTAAAATGATAACCAATCAGTATTTTTTTTTCTAAAATTTTTTTGTCAAAATTCTTCTTCTGTAAATTTTTTTAATTATTAATTTTAAAATTATCTATTTTATTTTTCATTTATTTAAATATAAATGAATACTTGAAAATTTCAAGCTTAAATAATTTTTATATTTTTTTGTATTTTATAAAGTATAATTATTATGCTATTTTGTTGATAAACTTTTTATAAAAATAATATTTGTGGCAATTATTTACGAAACAACGTAACAAAGTAATTAATTCGTAATCAACATATTATTATTGGCCTTCATATTTAAATAGATATAAAAATTATTAAATTTTTTTTTTCAAGTGTTATTATAAGAGTAGTAATTTTATTACAGTGTTATTTATTATTGGAGGTTATGTTTATGAGTTCAAAGGTGAAAAAAACGTAATGTAAAAAAATTATTAATCTATCAAAGTTGCTCCGACATTAATAAACAAATTATTAAATATTAATTGACAAATTCAAGTAAGTCATTCACTAAATAATATTAATTATTTAATAAATTATTTCAAACTAAAATTATTTTACTCAAATATAAAAAATACATATTGAGAATTTAATTTGTTGTTTTTAAATTATAAAATAATTTATGTAAATATTATTCATAATTCTTTATTGTAAAAATAATTTTTAACCTACATATTTACTTGATTTATTTTTACAATAAATTAATGTATTTCTAATAAACATTATTTTTTTCTATTGACAGATAATAAATTGCTATATTTTTGATAAACAATAATGTCAAAAACTGGAATACTGATACTAACAAATCCAGCCAGGGTAGGAAAACTTTTGCCAGTTATAAAAAATCACGTTCTCAAGACTCTTTACATTCAATATTATCCAGATAAAAATTCATTACCATCAAATTTATCAGTGACATCATTAAAATGGCAAAAACCACATCAATCAAATTTCATTTCAAGTATATATGCAATGGCAACATCAATGCTATCAACAATTGACGTACGTGTTTTAATAACAAATATAAAAAGCTCAATAATAAATACAAAAAAGCCAATTGAACTTGTTATATTTGATAAAAATTATAGCAAAGATGAAGCTAATAGCTTTATTAAAAATTATTTAAATAATTCAACTAAAAATTGTCAATATATTGCAATTGTTGATACTGATGATGATGAGACAAATGACATACCTGAAAAATCAACAAATGAGCTTGAAAAAAATGCTGATAAAATATATGACAATGTAGTGTTAGGTGGTACATTTGATCGTCTTCATAATGGTCATAAAATATTATTAACTGAAGCAATAATAAGATGTAAAAATAAATTAACAATTGGTGTTACTGATGAATCAATGATACGTTCAAAAATACTATGGGAATTAATTGAATCAGTTGATAAAAGAATAAATAATGTTAAAAATTTTATACAAGATATTGATTCAACTTTGACTTATGAAATTGTTGCTATATCTGATGTTTATGGACCAACAAAAATAGATCCAAATATGAATATGATTGTTGTTAGTGAAGAGACAGAAAAAGGTGCTATTAAAATAAATGAATTACGTAAAAATAATAATTTAAATGTTCTTGATGTTTGGACTGTTAAATTGGCTAATGATGAACATCATGATGATCATGAAGAAGCTAAAATAAGTTCAAGTAATCAAAGAATAAGATTACTAGGATCAAGACTAAAAGAACCTGTAATAAATAATTATTTAGCATAAATATAAACTAAATTTGTTAAATTAAATATATTTTCTTTTTTTAGAATCTTAATGATAAATCATTAAAACCATATATTGTTGGTTTGACTGGTGGTATTGCAAGTGGTAAATCATCAGTTGCAACTAAATTACAATCACTTGGTGCTGGTGTTGTACATTGTGATAAATTAGCACATGATCTTTATGAACCAGGAAAAAAATGTTTTAATATTATAATTGATATTTTTGGTAGTAAAATATTAACAAAAGATGGTAAAATTGATAGAAAAATTCTTGGAAATATTGTTTTTAATGACAAGGTATGAAAAAAAAATATTTATACAATTAAAAATGTAGTTTTAAACTTGTTTATATTGAAAAATTTGTAATTTCTTTTTTCAAGGAACAATTGGATAAGCTAAATAATATTGTTTGGCCAGCAATATTAGAATTAGCAATTGAAGAAATAAAAAATTTACATGATAAAGGTTGTGATATTATTGTAATGGAAGCTGCTGTATTAATTCAAGCTAAATGGCAATTTGCATGTCATGAAATATGGACATGTATTGTGCCACATAATGAAGCTGTTAAAAGATTAATTGAAAGAAATTGTTTGACAAATGATGAAGCTGAATCAAGAATAAGTGTACAACCAAGTAATGTACAACAAGTCAATGAAGCAACTGTTGTATTTTCAACAATTTGGAGTCATGATGTTACACTTGAACAAGTTACCAAAGCATGGAATGATCTTAATAATTTTATAAATGAAAAAAAAATTAATTGTAATTAATTTAAAATGGGATATTAGAAATTAATTATTTTATTTTTCATTGGATATTGTTGATGATAAAAAAAAAATTTATAGTTCATTATTTTTCAATAGATTTATTGTCAATTATTATAAATAAATTTTTAAATTTAAATTTTTTTAATTAATTTATATTTGATTATCCCCGAAGAATTTGATTTTCTTCTTGTTCAAATTTTTCTTGTATTTTTGTCATTAGTGTTGTTAAAAATGATTGAAAATCAGCTCGAAGTTTATTTCCACCTTCTTCAACATTACAATTAACTTGTGATATTTTAGCAAAAGTATTTGCTAAAAAAAAAATGATAATATTAGTATATAATGTTGATTGATTGAAAGATTAATTAATGTTTTTTAAATTAAAAATTTACATATTTGTTTCGGAGCATAAATTGGTGATTTATCAGCATCAAAATAAAAAATTACACAATTTTTATCCTGAATTTTCATTTTAGTTACAAAATAATCATATAATTTTTCCATTGCTCGTACATTGTCATCATTTTTTTTATTATAAACAAATATTATACCTTGTGCATCTTTTCCCATAGCTGGCCAACAATTTTCATATCTAAAAAAACATAAATTAAATTTTAACAAGCAATTTATTAGAATCATATAAATTCAAATGAATTTACTTTTTATCACCACTGCAATCCCATAGCTCAACATCAACATTTATTGATTTATTTTTAACACTAACATTTTCAACTTCAAATTCAAGTATTCTAACACCTTTTGTTGGTCTATAATCGTAAGATATATCAGTTGCATCAGCAAGAAAATTAGATATTGTTGTTTTACCAGTCTAAAAATAAAACAAACAAACAATAAATTTTATTAAACAATGTATTATTATTTATTAATTACTTGTTGTGGTCCTATAACAATCAATTTGACTGCTTGCATTTTACAATCAACTACTTGTAACAAAAAAAAAAAATAAATAAACCAACACAAAATAAAACTTGGTTGTCATAGTTTCCAATTTGGAAAACAAATATCTTTATTACATATTTAATGAATTATTTATTTGACATTGTAGTAGTAGTACAGATAATTATTGTTTATTTTTAATTTCAATTTATCATCAATATTGATAAATTTTAAATATTTAAATGCTAAAAATTTATTTATCAGTCTAATGAAAATTAATAAAAACCATGCAATTATATATTTTCATTACAATAAAAATTACAATTGCTTTTAAAACACAATGATTTAATTATTGATAATTTTTAATAATTATTATTATTATTAAATAAATTACTATGATGTTTTAAGTAATTTTAAAATGAAAATTAATCAATTAACTGGATTTGTTGTTTCTTGTTTTTGTGGTAAAACAAAACCATCAAGTACACCATTATTTTCTTTTTCAATTGTAATATCCATACTGTCATTTTTATTTTTATCATCATCTTGATAAACAATATTATAAAGTACTTTTAATGCATTAATAGCAACATTTTTTTTAGCTTCTTTTTTATTTTTAGCTGTACCAGTAAATGTTTGTCCATCAGTATCAACAGCAAGTGTAAATAATATATTTGGTGAATTACCAGTACGTTGTAATTCTTTATATGTTATACCTGGACGCATTTGATTTAACAACATAACTGGATGTATTTTATCTGGATTTTCTGGTAACTCTTTGACAGTTGGTTGTTTTTGTGCTTCAGCTTTTGGTGGTTGTTGTTGTAATACACCATTTTTAGGCATTAAAACAACAGTACCTTGATTTTGCCATTCATTTAATAATTTATATAATGCAAAATTTGCTAATGCACGCCATGGTATATCATCTTTTTCATCAATACCATTTGTACAATCCATCATTGATGACATACTACTAATATTATCATTTTGTTCTTGATTTATTGATGATGACATTGATGTTTGTAATGATTGTAATGATGTATCAGTTGTTGAAGGTTTTGTTTTATCATTTTCTTCACGTAATTTTGCTGCTGTTTCCATTTTTTCAAGTACAAGACATTTTAATGCATTTTCAGCAGCATTTTGACGTGCTAATGGCTTTGATAAACCTTGACCAACATATGTTTTACCATCAAGCTAATTAAAAAAAAAACAAACGGTATTATTAATTATGAAAAAAAATTGAGTTTTTCATTTGTTTATTTACCTGTGCATGAACAAGAAATAATGAATTTTGTGTTGGAGTTTCTGGAAATACAAATTGAACACCAGATTTCATTTCATTTAAAACCATTATTGCATTTTTAGGCATTAATGTTTTTTTCAAACGTTGATCCATTCTCAATCTTTTTAATTTTCTATTAACTTTAACTGAAATTAAAAATATATATTATTATTAAAAACATTGAAATATATTATTATTAAAAATTTAAATTAAATATTAAATTAATTTCAGTAACACTATTCACATTGATTTCTCTAGGTAATATTTAATATCTCAACAGTTACCTGGAAATAATTAAATATCACCGAAAAAACTTCAAATTTGCGCAGTGATTTGTCATCATTATGATAAATTAATTTAAAAAAAAAAAATTAAATATTTAAAATACTAACGTCCTGGAATTTTTTTACGTTTCCATTTTGGTTCATCATTTGTTGAATCCATTGAAACATCATTATCTTGATTTTTAGTTGTTAATTCTTTTGATGTTGATATTTCATTTTGTGAAAATACTGATGATGGTGTTGCTAATACATTATTAGCATTATTTTGTTGACCAATTGTTTGAATTGGTTTTCCTTGTTGTTGATTAATTTGTTCAACCTGTTGAACATTGGATTGTTGTTGATGTTGCTGTGATAATCCAGGAATAACTGCTTGCTGTTGATTGTACTGTAAAATTGATTGGATTGGGTTCTAGTTAGCTACACAAGCAACTTCGACGGTTGTTACTCTCTTATCAGGCCCCAAAATGTATTTATTATTCACTTGAAGGCAATATAAATCAACCTCATCATAGCTCATAACACACATTACCCAAATTAATAAATAAATAAAAAATTTAAATTATTATTAATTATTAATAATAATTTATTTTCATTTTGATAATTATATTTTGTTTATAAAATTAATCTTTTCTTCTTTTTTTTTTTTTGTGTGTGTTAATGGCTAGATGAGGTAAAATGACACAGTGGGCCCTGATAAAATATGCACGACCTCGGTAATATTGTATAGCTACTTTTTCGTGCCTACTTATTGACAAGGATCAAGGATAGGATCAAATTTTTATCTAATTAGTACTCATGCATATAAAAAAATCATCACACGACTAAATTAAAAATTAGGTAAACAATCAATTCACATTTTTTCTTTTTTATCAATTTTAAAAATTAAAAGTTTATTCAAAGTGAGAGATAAAAATAAAAAATTAACTCTCAGTGCAGGAATAATTAAGTTTTTTTTTTTTAATAATAATAACAACTTACCGCTCGATTTCCAGGTGGAAATTGAGGAGCTTGATTATTATTAGCTACATTTCCTCTTTCTGGTACTATTAAATGAAAAAAAAAAACAATAATTAATATTGTTAAAATATTTATAATTTATAATTAAACAGTAATTGATATATACATAAATTATTATATCTCAATTTATTATTATTGTCGGCCATTTTAGACCAATAAAAAAAAAAAAAAAACTAACAATTTTATTGATTTATTATTTAGCCTCCTCAACTTTTAATTTAACAGTTAAAATAATTTTTAATTGTTATTATAATTAATAAATATAGCATGTTAAATTTAAAATAAACTAAATAAAAATTATTATTATTTATAATAATTAAAAATACGTATGAAACAAATGCTTACCAAAATTTTGATTGATTGTTGTATTTCGATTATTGGTATACATTTTGTTTTTGTTGTTATAATTTTAATTAATTTATGTAATATTAATAATATTAATATTTATAATTTATATATCAATATTTGTTTATGAATGATTAATCAAAATATTAAATGCAAGCTTTGTTTCTAGAACAGAGAAGAAATTTCGGAGCAGAAATTCCTTATTCCAGAATGGAGGATTTTTTTTCTCTAACAACTGCGCAGCTGCGCAGGCTCTGAGTAATGATTAAGAGAGAAAGAAAGAGAGAGAGAGCGAAAGAGAGATTCAGAGAGAGGTTACGTCAATTGACAAAAATATTTTTGTGTTTATTTTCATGTGATAATGTTTAGAAAAAATTCATCTTAATGCTGTTTAAATATAATTAAAATGTGGACAATTAAATCACCATCATTGAGAGTTGATGAGGCTGACCTAAAATGTAAAAATGGATGTGGATTTTATGGTAATGAACAATGGGAAGGATATTGCAGTAAATGTTATCGTGAACATGTACAAAAAACAAGAGCATCAAAAGAACGACATAATCGTGTAAAGAATAGTCATCATCAACATCAACATCATCATGAAAAGTATAAAATTAATCATAAAAATTTACTTAATTTTCAATCAATTAATCCAATTTAATTTATAAATTACAGTGAAGGTACATCAAGACAAAATCAGACATCAAATTCACCACGTACTGATGAAAAAAATCGTCATCATAATGAAAAAAAAACAAAACTTTTAAGTATACCATCATTTTTAAAACAATCAATGAAAAATCAAGGTAATGATGAATTATTAAAAGAATTAACACATAATAATGAAGATCTTGATAAAGTAAAATATGATAATCGTGATTTATTATTAAAATTAACAAAACAAACTGATAAAGATATTAAAAAATGTATACATTCATTAGTTAGTAATATATTACAAAATCGTAATGTCAAAAAAATTGATGAATTATCAGAAATAACACAAAATTTTTATCAAATATTTTCAAAACGTATGGATAATAGTGATAATTATAATAATATACAACAAGATATTAAAGAAAAGCTATTAGATTATGTTGAACGTTATACAATGACATTATTATATAATTTATTATTTTGTCCACAAACAACAAATGATGAAGAAAAAGATTTAATAATACAAAATAGAATACGTCAATTAAATTGGGTAACATGTCATAATCTTGAATGTAAAATATCAGAAAAAAGTTCAGATGTACGTGAACTTGTTTATACATCAATAACTGATTTATTAAATATAGATTCAGTTAAAGCACCACAAGAAAAGTTATTATCAATTATAAATTGTTGTAATAATATATTTAAATTATTACAGCTATCAGTTGGTGGACCAGCATCAGCTGATGAATTTTTACCAGCATTAATATTTATTGTATTAAAAGCAAATCCATCAAGATTAAAAAGTAATATTAATTATATAACAAGATTTTGTAATTCAAGTAAACTAATGACTGGTGAAGGTGGTTATTATTTTACAAATTTATGTTGTGCTGTATCATTTATTGAAAATTTAACAGCTGAATCATTAAATATGTCTGATAAAGAATTTAATTTATATATGTCTGGTAAATGTTTACCAGCAAATACATGGAATTCAGCATTAACAATATGTGAAAATTTACATTTTATTTGTGATGATAATATATTATTAGATGAATTAAAAGATAAAAATAATTATGTTATTGAAGAATGTTTATTGCTTAAAAATAGTATTAAAGAATTTCAAGATAATGTTAAAGAACAAGTTAAAAATACTATTGATAAATTTCCATTGATTATAACTAAAAGTCAAAGAGTACCAACTAATTTTGATTGTGATGATGTTGAAATTTATAAATTACCACCACCAATTATACCACAGGTAATTAAAAGATCACTTAATCATCATCATCATCATCAATCAATCAATCATTGTATTTTATTTTTATTACAGGTTTATTCAGGCAAATTGGACAATGATGATAATGATGTTAAAAATAATTTAATTGATGAATCTGTAACACCATCACCGACATTTGATTTTCCATCATTTATGGATTGTTCATCATTGGACAAAAATAAACAAGATGATAATACAAGTTTAATTAGTCTTGATGCACAATGTGATTATTCAAGTGGTGATAATGATAATAATATTTGTCAAGGTGGACTATCAACAGCTCAACAAATTGATAGTAATGATTATCATGGTTTTACATTACAAGGCTCAACTATTCCAACAATACCATGTAATACTGGTGATTTATCAAGTGATCATGAAGCTGATAATTATTCATCATATTTTCATAATATTTAAATATAATTATTACATTTTTTTTTCGTTAATTTTTAACAAAAAAAAACAAAAATATCAAAGCTCTTTTTTAATTATTTATTTAGCTAATTATTATAGAGATATATATTTGCTAATTAAAATTAATTAATTAGTTTTAATTTTTAAATAATATAATTTCAATTTTGTTTTAGTTTTTAATTGATAAAAAAAAACAAATATTATAAAACTTTGTTGTCTTATAATTATCAAACAATATTATGTAATAAAATTTATTTATTAAAAATTTTTTCGTTTTTTTTTTTTAATTTTATAAAACCCTCTTTTTATTATAATAATTATTATTATTTTTTATTTTTCTGCATTATCGATCGGACTGCAGACAACTTCACCTTTTTTTTTTTTTCTCACAAACCAAACAAAAACACAAAAAAAAAAATAAATATACTTTTCGTGTACTCTAAAAATCCCACACAATTGGTTTTTTTTTTTTTTTTCCTTTTTGTTCAATTCAATATTAAATTCTGAATAATAAATATCATCAATAGGGCTTTTCATAAATTGATTATTAAATTATTAAAATTATGAATAATTTATAATTGTTTATTTTCGTGTTGTCTAAATTATAATTAAAAAAAAAATAAATAAATAACAATAAAAATGGCCAGCAGAGATTCCAGTTCAACAAATACTCGTACTCCAGGTGATGAGTACAGTGTCGAGGTTAGTATTATTAATTAAAAATCAATCACAAATTTGACATTAAAAAAATAATTATTACTTTTGTTGCAGACATTGGCTGAAGTATTTCGTTGTTTTATTTGTATGGAAAAATTACGTGATGCACATTTATGTCCTCATTGTAGTAAATTATGTTGTTATAATTGCATAAGAAGATGGCTTACTGAACAACGTTCACAATGTCCACATTGTCGTGCATCATTACATTTACATGAATTAGTTAATTGTCGTTGGGTTGAAGAAGTAACACAACAATTAGATACATTACAAGCAACTGGTTTAACAAATATACGTATTGATGAAACACGTGATAGATGTACAATACATCGTGAAAAATTAACAGTATATTGTTGGACATGTGGACGTTGTATTTGTCATCAATGTGCATTATGGGGTGGTACACATTCTGGTCATACATTTAAACCACTTGAAGAAGTTTATGAACAACATGTTACACAAATAACAAATGAAATTGGACAATTAAAACGTCGTTTAATTGAACTTGTTAATATAATACAAGATGTTGATAAAAATGTTGAATGTATTAGACAAGCTAAAGATGAACGTGTACGTGAAATACGTAATGCTATTGAACTTATGATATCACGTTTAGATTCACAATTAAAAGCTAAATTATTAATATTAATGGGACAAAAAAATTCATTAACACTTGAATCAGAACAACTTGAATTATTATTACAAGAAATTGAAAATCAATTAGCAACAAGTACAAGATCCGAATTAATTATAAAAAGTTCAGAATTAACAAGAATGATACATCAAATTAGAAAAAAACCAATGACAAGTTTTTTAACACCACAAATACCAGCTGATTTTAATAGTGAAATTGTACCAACATATGATTGTTCAACATTTGTCATGCAAAATTTTACACAATTACAATTAAAAGCTGATCCAGTATATTCATTACCATTACATGTTAATGGTCTTTGTTGGCGTTTAAAAGTATATCCAGATGGTAATGGTGTTGTACGTGGTAATTATTTATCAGTATTTCTTGAATTAAGTGCTGGTTTACCTGAAATATCAAAATATGAATATAGAGTTGAAATGATACATCAAGGTTCACGTGATACTAGTAAAAATATTGTACGTGAATTTGCATCTGAATTTGAAATTGGTGAATGTTGGGGTTATAATAGATTTTTTCGTCTTGATTTATTAGCAACTGAAGGATATTTAAATACATCATTAGATACATTAATTTTACGTTTTCAAGTTAGACCACCAACATTTTATCAACGTTGTCGTGATCAACAATGGTACATTGGACAATTAATAACAGTACAAAATCAATATTCAACACAAATTAATGAATTAAAAGAAAGACTAACAATTGAAATATCAAAAAATAATATTAATAAAAATAAAACAAATAATCAAAATAATTTATTATCATCAATTTCATATCAACAACAACATCAAGTTGATAAACAAGATGACAATGAAACTGGACAAAATAATATTGATAATGCATTTAATTCAGACAATTTTTTAAGTGTATTACGTGATTTAGAAAATATTAATGATAATGCTAATCAACAACAACAACAACAGCAACAAATTGATACATCTGAACAAAATATTAATTTAAATTGTCGTGATAATAATACAACAAGTAATTTATTAAATAATGATAGCACCAATTCAATACCAAATAGATTAGAAATGACAATTGATTCAACACCAATTAATTTAATTGGACATCATCATAATGATGTTAATCAATTGGATATTAATAATCAATTAACAGCACCAACATTGTTGCCACAACAATCATTAGATTTATCATCAAGTAGCAGCAGTGAAAGTGGTGTAAATATATTATTTTTTTAACTTTAAAATTTTGTGATAAATGTCAATTTATTTGTATGTTTTTTACAGGATATTAGTGAACATGATGTATTTCTTGATGAAGCTGATCATGATGATTTAAATTTAACACTTATTGATGACAATTCAAATGATGAAAATGATGTTGATGAATCAATGACAGGTTTGTTTGTTTTTTTTTTTTTCTTTCAAATTAATACACAATTTAATTGTTGATTTGATTTTATTTTAAATTAGGTGTAGATGATAATTATTCCCAGTCAATTAAACTTAAAGATGTATGACAATAAAATATAGATATTAAAATTCAAGAAATTGTTAAATAAATTTTGTAAATTTATTTTATTTATTTTATTTTTTTACAGGTGAAAATGATGTTGAAACTGCTGAAGCATTAAGACCTTGGTATAATAATAAAAATACTTGTAAAAATCAAATTGAAGAAAATGCATGTGCAGCTAATCCCCGAAGGTATTTATAAATGTAAAAATAAATAGCAAGTTTATTTTTAATATATATATTTTGTTGTTAGATTGAGAACAAGTGAAGTACTTGATGATGAAATAATGCTGCTGCATTTATTTGAATTACAAGAAAGAAATGCAGGCTGGTGTTTGTCATGTTTTAAGCATCATTCGACAAATAAACATGATGAAACACATGGTGCATCATCATCATCATCATCATCAACAACAACAATACCAACTTGTTTATCAACATGTCCTCATTTATCATCTCATACACAATTTAATGGTGTTGCATCGAAGCCTGATCAATTACCATCATCATCACCACCAAATACATTGCAAAATTCATTTTCACCATTATCACATTATTCCGATGCAATAAGAAGATTAAATTTATCACAAACAATATCACCATTAAAAAATCCAGTTATAAAACTACAAAATAATCAATCAAATATTAAAAATTTACATAAAGACAATGAAGTAAATAAAAAACATGAAAAAAATTTTTTTACTGATACAACAATTGCAAATAGAGATGATGATAATAATAATAATAATTCAGATATAAAACTTCCAAATGTTGCTATTAATATTAAAAAAAATGGAGTTGTTAAATCATCATCATCATGTACATCTGATGTTGTTAATCGTCGTCAATCAACTGGTTCAGAAAATGATAAAATATATGAATTTGAACAGTTATTAGAATCAATACAATTATCACCAATGTCAAAAAAAGATGCTGCTGTTTGTTATTTAAAATTAAAGTAATTATTATATTATTAATTCAATAATAGCATTGTTTAATAAACTAATAATATATTTATTTTATAGAAATAATTTATGGATGGATGAAGATAATGATAATAAAAATAGTCAAAATTATTTATCAAGTGTCAAGACACCTCCAATGTCATCATTGGCATCTACCTCAATGATTGGACAATCTGATGGAATTTCAGAACCAGTTAATTACAGCTGGGTACCACCAGTTTATCAACCTAGACCTGGTAAATTAATTTTATATTTAAGTAATATGGTTAATTTTTATTTTATTTCTTGTTTTTTTTTTTGTTTTAGAACGTAAAAAAAATACAAAATCACTGCCAGGACTTCAACTGCCATTATCAAAACCAACAAGTAGTGATAATAATTCTATAGATAAATCTGAAGATGATAAAAATTAATTATTCATTAAAAAATTATTAAATTCGTACTCTTTTTTGTTTGACAAAATTAATTTGATTAATTATACATTTTATTTTTATTATTTATATTTTTTACCAAGAGAGTATTTAACAGAAAAAAAAACAAAACAAATTTAAAAAATTTATGTGATTTATGTGAGTTTGTATTAAGTATGATTTTAAAAAATTATTATTATTATTGTTCAATAAATTTAGAATAATAATACAGATGAATTATTAAATGTTGACTTTTTATTTAATTAGTTTTGCTCGACTTTTGTTTCGAAAGTTTCCGATTAATTTTTAAAATCATTTGAAATTAAATTGTCGAGAAAATCCAAATACCTTTTTGCTCATTTTATAATCTTATTATAGATCAGCAAGAGTGATTTGCAATTTTTTTACAACGATAATTAAATTGCCAGATAATTGAAAGAGATAATTTTAGAAAATTTTTCATTTATTTTTTTTAAATTCTCAATACAATTTTGAGCAAATTTAAATTTGCTATTATTATTTATGTTATTAAAATTAATTATTAAATCACAATAATTGTGCAGTTGATTATTTAAAATAATAATAAAATAATAAAATTAAAAATTTAGATAATTTATTGTAAAAAATGAAAAAAATACTTGAATAATTTCATATTGGTTTAAATTTTTTCTTGATTATTATTTTTTTCAAATTATTTATAACAAAAGACTAGTTGTTATTATGCATAATACCTGTTAAATACGTATTAATTGAAAGATATTATAAATTAATTGCAAAAAATATAATAATAAATAAAATAATTTTAAAATTACATAGAATACATTTTCTTTTAAGTAAATATCACTAATTATTTCGTGTACTGGTAGTTAATATATTTTTAAAAAAAAGCAAAACTAAATAATTATAAATCTAGTGAAATATGAAAATAGTCATCATGTATTTGATCATCAGTTGGATATTCTTTTTGTTTCTCAGCATTTGGCAAATAATGTGTGATACAATATTTATAAAAAAATCTACCAATTTCATCGTGACAAACCAAATTAGGATTTGGTGCAATTGTTAAATTTTCTGTTGATAATAAATTAATAAAATTAATAAAATAATCATTATATAAAATTAAATAAATATAATAATTACCTTCAGCAGCATAACGAATTGATCCATCATCAGCAAAAAGATTATAAAATGGTTGATTTTGACCATTTAATAATTCATCAATACCCATTTCATTCATCCAATCTGGTGTTGCTTCACATTTTTCATCCCATCCAGTTATCACACATAAATAACCATAGCTACGATGTCTCATAATCATACCAACTGCATATTTAACCTTCTCTGGATGTATTTTAGGTACAGTGTCCTCCTTAAATACCAAAACAAAATTAATTTCAATTTGTTTTGCTAAATATTTAAATTAAATACCTCATTAATAACTGTCGTGTGATTTTCATAATCTTGAAGCATTCGAAGAATATGATTGACTTGTCCTTTTGATGCTAAATCAAGATTCTAAAACAAAAAATAAAAAATATGAATAATCAATTGAGCAAAAAAAATTAGTAAATAAAAAACTTTTACCTTTTCCATGTTACGTAATATAACAACCAATTCAGTTAAATCCATTTGATGAAGAATATAAAATCTAGCAAGATGTAATATTGTATTTGTATCATATGGACGTACAAGATGTAATAAATCAAGTGCTGATCTTAAACGTGCTGCACGTCCATTTAAATGTGTTCTTTGTCTACCAGCAATTTCTAAATTATTAGCCATACGTTGTACAACTTCAATAGCTGATGTTGCTTTATGTACATTATGTCGTTCAATTGGACATCTTGATATACCACTTATTTTTGGACAACTATTTTTAGTTAAAAATTGTCCACCATTAAATACATCAATATAAAAATTTTCACATTCATCTTGATTATCACATGTATAACTTTCTTTCCAACGTAATAAAAAATGTGATGGAAAACTAACAGCTTCACAACGTACACCTAAACGTCTTGCAACACTTTCAAATACAATTGCTAATGTTATTGGTATACCACGACGATTTTCCAATACTTGATCAATAAATGAATTAACTGATGAATAATACATTTCACTATTACCATGAAATAACATTTTTTTAAACATAACATCACATAATACACTCATTATTTCTCTTGTATCATTTGAATTCCATTGATTATCATATATATTTGTATCTTTCCATTCATTTATAATATCAATTGATGTTGAATATATTGGATGACATGGATTTTTATCTTGTAATAATTTTTTAGTTGTATCAGCAATATTATCTAATTGTGATTTAACAATTAAATCAGATACACGTTTTTCTGGTTGACTCCATTGTGATACTAATATTGCACCACGTTCAAGAGTTTGTTTATTTTCAGGTAAATTTATAAATTTATTCCATTCATTTGCTAAATAACATTGACGTATATATCTTATGACTTTATAAGCATAATATTTATGTGTTAAATTACTTGTTAATGGTGATTCATCAATGATACTTATTAATTCATCAATTATTGAATAATATGCATAAGGAGGAGCACCAAGTTCTTGACGAAATAATCTATCATAATTTTGTAATTTTGAATGTGATAATTCTTGTTTTTTATAGTGTAATGATGACATTAATGATAGTTCATTCATTAGCTCTCTACGATATTCTAAACTAATACGATATTCACCAAGCCAATTTCTAATTTCATAACCATGTATTTCATTTCTTTCATAATTTTCTTTTAAATTTGGCCATCTGAAATTATTAATTTATTATTAATTTTATTATAAGTAATTGTTTTTATTAACTTTTTTTTTACCTTTTAAATAATTTTGTACGCCATAATTTATTACTACTTGTAACTGTTTTGTAAAATAATTTACAACTTTTACCAAAATTTATTACATCTTTTACTCTTAAATTATCATTTATTAATATATATTCAATAACTTCATAGGGCAAAAATGATATCAACACGTCAGCTGCCATTTTTAGCTTGTATGTTTATTTTTTTTTTATTATTCAACACAAAATTTTCCTTTGTTATATTCTTCAAGGTCTGTTTTTGATGTTTGCTTTTATTTAAATTTATTTGTTTATTGATAACAAAATTTATAAATATTAATTTGCGTTACATTTTAATGATAATTATAAAACAAGTTTTTATTTATTTATTAAGTTTATATATTTATTTTACAGATGATGATAAACAAGTGGCGTATATTTTTTTATGCAGGTTATGAACGTTTACACAAATAATGATAACAATTCTGCAAATAGGGGCGGGATTTATTATATTGACTATAGTTTTTATATGACCAAACTGTACTACTTTGTTTTTCTCAATCAAATATGAAAATAAAAAATTTATATCTATAATCTTTTTTAAATAAATAATGAATTATTATTACAGCTTGAATGATTTATATTCTTATAGAAAAGGAAAAAAAAAAAAAACACTTTTAAATCAATATAAACAAAAGTATTGATAAAAAATAAAAGAAAAAAAAATAAACGTTACTATAGAAATGAAAAATTGTTTACTTTAATATAGAAAATATTTTGCAATTAGCTAACAAAACGTAATTTATTTATTAATTATTAATAAATAAATTTTAAAAAACAATGAATAGAGAGATTAATAAATTTTCTAGTAATATGGAAATACTTCCACCATTACCACAAAGATTTACAATTGATGATTGGCATTTAACAAATCAATCAAGGTATAAAAAAATAAAATAATTAAATTAAAAATAATATTAATTAATTATAAATATTTTTAAATAGATTAAGAAGCTGTCAAACTCATTGTAAACTTGTTGAAAGTATTATTGAAGAATCAGATCGTGTTTGTAATTCAACATGTGAATTAATAAAAAATAATAAATTAACAAGTGATTATAAATTAGAAGAGAAATTATCACATATAAAATTTTGTAGAGAAGAATTATTACGTACAAGAAAAGAAACTTGTCTTGAAATTGATGGATTATTAACATATAAAACACGTCTTATTGATGCATTGTCATCAATAAGAAGAAATGCACTTTTAATATGTCAAAAATGTTTAATTGCTAGGTAATTAAATGACACTAATTAAATATCAATAACTTGATTAATTAATATTATTATTATTTTAATAATTAGAGAACATCGTTTAGGTATTGATTTAACAATTGATGAAGTTGAAAAACAATTAAAAATTGAACACAAAGTAATACAAGGTGTTGAAAGTACTGTTGTTAAAACATTAGAAAAATTAAAAGAACAAATACGTGTATTAAAATCAAGTTTATATTTCATTGATAAAGATTTAAATGATAAAGATGATAATTATCGTATTGATAGACATAATAAATTACTAAAAGAAACAAGTATGAATCTTAGTGTTTATCATGGAGCAGCTCCACTTGATCCATCGTAATATTTAATTTTTATATATAAAACAATAAATACAATATTGATTATAATTAATAATAATTTTTATTTATATAGAACAATAACAATTCAAGAATGGGAACTTCAAAGTCATGAAAATATACTTGAAGCTATGAAACAAATTAATTCTGGTAAAATATTACGTAATTATATTGATACAATATTAAAACAAATTGTTGATGATTTAAATTCACAAGTTGATAAAACAAATGAGGCATTTGATAAACGTATTTGTGAAACAAAAGAAATTAAATCAATTTTTGAAACACAACATGCTGATGTAATTAGAGATATATTATTTATAATTTTTCTTTTAAACATTTTTGAATGATAATTAATTAGATATATATATTTATTTAAGATTATTAAAAAAGTCAATGAAATGAGTAAAAATATAAATCGTTTAGAAGTTATGATTGCTGAGAAAGAAGGTTTTATTGCATTGGCACATACACGTTTAGGTAATCGTTGTAAACGTCGTAATCTTGAAATGACACGTGATAATGTTGAAGAACAATTAGTTAATGAAGTTGCAAATATACGTGATAATGTTGAAAAATTACAACAAACATTATGTGATGTGAGTTAATGAAAAATATGTAAATTATAAATTAATTTTAAACTATTATTTCTTTTTTCCAGGCACAAGCAAGTTTACGTTGTATATTAAAAATGCAAATTCAACTTGAAGAAGATATTAATGTCAAAGTAAATACATTAAAAATTGATGAAGTTGAATGTATGACAATGCGTCAAAGTCTCAACTTTAATGCCTATTAATTTTGTAATCAAAAGAAAACAAAACAAATAATAAATTACACTGAATTTATATTTGAATTACTTGCACGTACTTTTATGCTAGGATTTTTTAATAGTTTTCTTGTACTTTTGCATTCACTAAAATAACACAAAAAAACAATAAATTAATTTAATCATTATGTAATCATGAAATTTGTAATGAAAATTTAATAAATACATACTCATTTTTGTTTGTTGAAACTGTATTGACATAGAGCATATACCAAAGTAATGATCCAACAAGTAAAACAAGATAAAATATTGTTACTGTCCATTGTCCTATTGTCACAATAAATCTCCAAGTTGATTCAACTTCATGAAGATCAAAATATACTGTTCGAATGAGTGTAGTATTTTTTAAAGTTGATAATTCAATATGACATATCCATGTTCCCTTGTCATTTTCTTTGGTATCTGTTGAAAATAATTATACAAAAATTATATCATATAAAACAAATGTAATTATTAATAATAATTTGTTAATTTATTTACCTTTAATTTGTAGACTACAAGTTTCATTATTTGAATGAATTATATATTTATCATGATCTCTTAAATCATCTCCATTTGGATGTTTCCATATGCATTTTTCAATTCGTTCATCATCATCATCATCAAAAAATGGCATTGCTTCAAGAATTGTTACTTTTTTTTTATCAACTATTTCATGTTTTATAGTAGGTACTACTTTGTCTTCTATATAATAAATAAATATATTAAATAAATAGCTTAATAAATTTAATAAAAAAGCAATACGTACTTGTTATTTTTACTGAAAATATTTTTTTAGTTTCAGTAATACCATCAGAATTTAATAATTTACATGTCCAATTACCAGTATGTTTTAATTTAGCTTCATTTATTTTTATACCACATGTATTTAATATTGATTTATTTTTTTTATTATAAATATCAAGTTTACCATCTGGATGTTGTAATGAACACGTTTGCCATTTATCATTTTCTGTACAGTTTATCTGTTGAATTAAAATAAAGTTTATTTGTTATTTTCATTGCTAATATTAAGCTACTCACATTAAATTCTTGATAAATTGTTTTAAATATATAATTTATTGATGTCATTGATTGATCATTCATAAATAATGTTTGATTAACAGTGTGAATGTCATCACGTAATGAACATTTCCATGATCCAGAATCTCGAGTTGTTAAATTGTAAATAGTTAATTGACATTTTGATAAATCATCTGAGGTTTCTATTTTATTTAACACTTCAAGATTATATCTAAAATTACAAAGTACAATTAATAATTTAATACAAAGCATTTATTATTAATTTATACCTTGAATTTTCAGCTGTAATTTGTTCATTGATAACTGTACCATGTGGTCCTTCAAATGTGCATTGTTTTAAATTTTCAAATTTAATTTTGCATTCAATTTTAGCCATTGTCCTATTATTATTTATAAAAATATCAACAAAAACTTCTGGTTTATCTAAATAAAGAAAAGAATTTAATAACAATTAACTCTGTTTTTTTTTTTTTGAAGAATACAAAAATGTCTTAGAACAAAAATTACCTTCAACAGTGACTTGATAAATTTTTGTATGAATTAACTCTTCAGAATCTTCATCACCATTTATATTGTTGTAATATTCAACTTCCCATTTACCTTCATCCGATTTATCAATATTTTCTATAAAATATTCTAACCCATAGTATTTTTTTTTAGTATGTGGTCTTTTAATTTTACAAAATGACTTATCAAATGAATCAAGAGGTATTACAGCACTTGTGTTATGATAAAACTGTTAAATAAAATTCATATAAATAATTATACTGTTTTTATTATAAATAATATACTTACACTTAATTTGACTGGGATTGTTGTCTTTTTAATTGAAATATCAAATGATCCATGTCGTAAATAATGCTCTGTTTGTTGACTGATAAACCAACTGGATGATTCATCAGCACGTACACGAAAACCACATGCTCCAACTCTTTGAAACTTTAAAAAAAAAAAAAAGAAAATATAATTAAATAAAATTAAATACAATTAATTAATTAATTATTATTATTTATATATTTACCACGAGATTTGATTGTTGGTTACATTCAACGTGGCATATTTTTTTAATCGTGCAACTTGAATTTTCACGGTGTTCAACATTCAATGACACCGTTAAATATTCACCAAAAACTGCATATAAATTTTTACTTGGTAATGGATCCATTTGTTCAGTGATAAATACATTTTGTTCTGTAAAATAAAATTATTTATCAAGCTTCTTAATTTATCTTTATATTTTTTTTTCTTCAACTATTTTTTATGTAATTTTTACCAGACCAATTGCAGCAAAATAATATAAAAATTATTAATGAATAATTAATATGACCCATGATGATTTAAAAAAAAATTAACATCATCACACTTTGCTTGATGAAAATAGAATGAAAAAAAATTTTACTTTTATAGACTTGAAAAGAATTAGGCTGATCAAAGGTGGGAACTTTTTATTTTTATTTTTTTGATGATGTGTTAAAAACGAGGTAAAATAGTCAGTCATTGTTCCCTAGTTTGAATTCCATGAATTTTCTAAAATAGACATTTGAAATAATAATATTTTTTATCTTTAATTTTTTTAGAAATAAAAAAAAAAAAAACCCCACGGAGTGTTGATAAAAATTTAAAAATAATTAATCATATGTCTGTGCTGTGTTTGACGAAAATAAAATAAAATATAAGAAATAAATGTGTATTATTAGAAGCAACAAAGTTCATTAAATTTATGAAAAAAAAAATAGATATTTGTTAATTAAATACTAAGTAATAAATTAAATATCATTTAGAATATTTTGCAAATTATATTATGCTAATAAAATAAATTAATAATAAACAAAAAACTTCATATTATTTCATGTTAAATTAATTTTTTTTAACAGTATTTTATTATTACTAAATAACATGACTTACAATATAATTAACAAAAATTTTAAAACAACAGTTATCTTGAATATTACAATTTTTAATATCATCATCATCTTCAAATGTTGTGTTCCATTTGTACCTTTTAATCAGCTAAATAATATTTTAAAAAATTAATAATAATATAGTCTTAATTTCAACAAATATATTAACTTATTATTATGATAAATTTTACAATCATCATTGTCATTAAATTCATATTGAATAAAAACATTGACATTTTTATTATTTTCCATTGATATTAAATCTGATGGCCTTGGTTGAATATTCTAAAAAAAAAAATTAAAATTATTAATAAAACAGCTTATATTTATAAATAAATAAATAAAGAAAATAAAAACCTTTGTTGCATTAATTACAAATAAATCCCAAATTAATTTAAATTCATTCCTTTCATTGACATGAGTGACAATTATAAAATAACCAACTAATTCAATTTGAACATTTGAAATAATCATTGAACAAGATGATCCAATTTCATTATTAATATCATCATCAAATAATTTCCAGACTGTTTCATTTGTTAATTTATCAATTATTATATTTTTATTATTTTTTATTCTAACTGCATAACAATTGTTAATTTTTTTTTTAATTTTAGTTGAATTTAACATTATTTTACTACCAATTTTAGAATTTATTATAATTTTTGTTTTGTTTAATTTTTTCATGTCATAGTTGTATAAATTTACTATTGTATTTTCAATTTCATCTTTTATATATTCTAAAAAAAAAATTATAAATAAATAGACAACACAATTACTAATATGATAATAATAACAGTTTATTATTACTAAACAACATGACTTACAATATAATTATTAACAATGCACAAATTTATCATATTTTAAATTGCAATTATAATAGAAAATTTTTAAAAAATATATATTTCATTTTTCTTTTATCCTACTTGATTATTTGTGTCATCAGCCAATGAAGTACAAATTTCTGAACGATATAAATAAATTAATAAAATTAACAACACCAATAAAAACACAGCAAAACCAAAAATAATATAAAATACTAAAAAAGATATTTTTTCATCTATTGGTAATTCATTTTTTTCTATTTTTAAATCATAAATTGCTTCGTATAAATTATTATCAGAGCCATTAAGCCTTACAATACATTTCCATTGACCAATGTCTTCTTTATTTCTATCTAAAAAAAACCATTAAATCATTTATTAATATAAATTAATAATAACATAAAACAATAATAATAATATAAATAATAATTACAGGGAAATTTAATTGTAAAATTTTCAATATCAATTGAGTATTTTTCATCATCTGTGTCAATATAATTTTGAGTTGGATGTTCCCATTGGCAATAAACAATTTCTTCATCAATTGGATACACATGACATTTGAGTTTTGTATAATTTTTTAATGATGATTCATCAATTGTAATATTGACAGTTATATCTTTATTTAAATATTAATTAATTAGTTTAAATTGTTGATAAATTATAAACAAAAATTGAATAATATATACCTCTGACAATAACTGGAATGATTTTTTTTAATTTTGATTTTTTACCAATACGATAAACACAAGTCCAGTTACCATTATCTTGATAATTAGCATTTTCAATAATACCACCACAATCACCATTGTCATAACCATCACCAAAATATTGTAAACTATTTGATGTTTTTATTTCATTATTTACTTGATAATATGTACCATTTGGACTTTGTATTTGACAATAATTAATTTTAATTTTAATCTGACATTTTATCTATTAAAAAAATATATTAATTAATATTTTTATTTGATAAATTTATATTTTAATAGCTACCTTGAAATTTGTTCCAATTTTTACATAAATATATTTAGGTTTATTTTCATCATCATCATACAAATCAACAGTTTCATTATCATGATAATTTTTATGAATAAATACATCAGTTGTATAATTATTATTATCATATTGTAAATAACAAATCCATTTTTTATAATCATCATCTAATGGATTATTTATTGTTAGCCCACATTCAGGAAATTGATTATTTGATAAATTTTTAAATCCAATGCCAAAATAATTATATCTTAAACAAAAACAAAATAATTAAAATATGTTTATTTAATTATTTTTTTCTTTATGATTATTATTGTTTATACTTGTTATTTTTTATAACATTTGGAAATGTTATTATTGTATTATCAAATTTTTTAAATTGACATTTTGTCATGTCTTTTTTAATTGGTCCTTTGCAAAGTATATTTATCAAATTTTCAGTTTCGTTAACACCAACAATAACACCATTTTTATCTTAAAAATAATAAAAACAATTATTTTATTTTGTTTTTTCTTAAATTGTTATTGTTAATTATAATATTTTACCTTTTATTTCAATTATGTAATTTTCTTTTATATACCATTTTGGATAACCAACATAATAATATGCTAAAAAATTACCAACATCAGACATTGTTACATTCTCAACTCGATATTTACAGTCAAATGATTTTAATAAAATATCAGAGTTATACAATTGATGCAAATGACATAAATAATTTTCATATGAATCCATTATTATTTCACCAATTGAGCCTTCATTCCATAATTTATAATTCTAATAAATAAATAAATAAATAAATATTTAAAAAGAAAAATTAATTTAGCATAATTATTGATAAATATTTTACCATTTTATTTGAGGTATCATCAACATCATTTGTATGATTAATATTACGAAGTTTAATGTCACCATTTATTGTTAAATGTTCATTTTTTTTTTCAATAAACCAATTGCCAATTGTATTATTATTAACAAAAATTTTAAAACAACAACTATCTTGAATATTACAATTTTTAATATTATCATCATTTTCAAATGTTGTGTTCCATTTGTACCTTTTAATCAGCTAAGAAATATTTTTAAAAATTAATAATATTATAGTCTTAATTTCAACAGATATATTACCTTATTATTATGATAAATTTTACAATCATCATTGTCATTAAATTCATATTGAATAAAAACATTGACATTTTTATTATTTTCCATTGATATTAAATCTGTCGGTCTTGGTTGAATATTCTAAAAAAAAAAATTAAAATTATTAATAAAACAGCTTATATTTATAAATAAATAAATAAATAAAATAAAAACCTTTGTTGCATTAATTACAAATATATCCCAAATTAATTTAAATTCATTCATTTCATTGAAATGAGTAACAATTATAAAATAACCAACTAATTCAATTTGAACATTTGAAATAATCATTGAACAAGATGATCCAATTTCATTATTAATATCATCATCAAATAATTTCCAGACTGTTTCATTTGTTAATTTATCAATTATTATATTTTTATTATTTTTTATTCTAACTGCATAACAATTGTTAATTTTTTTTTTAATTTTAGTTGAATTTAACATTATTTTACTACCAATTTTAGAATTTATTATAATTTTTGTTTTGTTTAATTTTTTCATGTCATAGTTGTATAAATTTACTATTGTATTTTCAATTTCATCTTTTATATATTCTAAAAAAAAATTATAAATAAATAAACAACACAATTATTAACATAATAATAATAAATTTATTTTTTTTTTATTTTTTTTATTGTTTTGTCTTACCATTCATGGCATCTGTTTGATTTATTGTCTAAAAAAAAAATATATATATAAACATATAAATTACTATTAATAATAATGATTATTTAAATAAATAAATTTACCAGTTTATTGTAAATTGTAAAAAAATTATCAACAATATTCCAGTCATTTGTTTGTGGGTCAGTGAAATTTGTTCTTATTAACCATTTTGTAAAATGATCTCTATATAAACGTGGAATTTCAAATGTGCAATTATCATTATTTCCTTTGTAATCAAATGAATCATTTGCTAAAATTTCATAATAAAAATCTCCTTTTTCTGTATTATCCTTGTTTATGTTATGCTGTATTGCAATACAATTTAATAATTTACCATTTGGTGGTTGAATATTTATCAATAATTTATCTTTTAAAAATCCAACTAATCGTTTATTTTTTTTAACATGATTTTTGTAATATTCTTCGTAATCTAATGAACCTGTGTGATTTAAATATTTTTTATTTATTTAATAGAATGATTATTTAGTTGAAAAAAAATATATAATTTACCATAAACATTGATGTTGATGTAGTTAACTAAAATAATACACAAAAAAAAATAACCTGGTTTAGTCATTTTTAGTGTTTTTGATTTTTCCACGACACGTGCCTGTATATCTTATCAATTCACTTAAAAATAAATTTAAAAAATAAAATTTTCTATATTTTTTATTTTGTCATTAACAGATAAAAAAAAAAAAAAATAAATGGACACGTTGATGAGTTAAATATTGTACATGACCTTCAAATTAAAACATTTTTTTTTTAAATTTCAAAAAAAAAAAAAAATTAACATTTGATTTAATTTTTTATCACTTTTTAAAAAAAAAATAAAATTAATATTTTATAATTAATTTGTATACCATTGTTTTTTTCAAAATATATAAATTAAATTATATCATTATCACGTATTTTTTATTTGTCATACATTAATTTTACAAATAAAGAAAAAAAAAAATTAAAAATAATTTTAAAAATGTAAAAATAAAACAGCTAGACTATTAAACCTAGACGATAAAAATGAACACCACCGAATAAAATAGATATTGTGTTTATTTTTTGAGTATCCAAAAATTATAAAAAAAATATATATATTTATAAATATACTCATAGAAATCATAGCGTTGATATCGAATTCAGTGCCGTGGCACTTTGTGGTGCCTACCCAAAACTACTTTTATTAAAAAACAAAAAAAAAAAAAACACGTTAAATAAATTCTATTCCAAAGTCTATAATAAACGTATTAACTAATTATTTTGTTTTTTTTTTTCACAGGCCAAGTAATTGATTACAAAAACGCATTAACTTGCAACAATCAATTAACGCATCCTACTTATCTATCTTGATTGTTTTTAAAACAAAAGATAAAAATAAATAAATAAATAAATTAACAAAAAGGGTAAATCATTAAAAAATAATAATAAAAATTATTTATAAATAAATAAAAACAGTATTTATTATTCAATTAATTTAATTTAATTTATTACTATATAAATGTTATATTATTTCTAGATACAGTTGGTATTTTGTTTTGTGCTTTTAATATGTTATTTTTAAATTTTAGCAAATGTAATTGCGAAGAAAAAAATAACAGACAAATTCATCAAAGAGATTTTTATATATTGAACAAACAATGGATGATCTATCTGAAGCTGATATTGATGACATAAAAGCCAGAGATCATTTTACAAGTGAAGAAACTCGTGCACTTGATCGAATACCAATTGATATTTTTATAATGAAGCTAGACAATTTGCTAAAACTTACCGTTAAAAAATAAAATATTCAACAGCAGGTAAATATAATTCAATCATTTTTTTATTTATATAATCAGCTTTAATTATATAAATATATTTTCCTGTTGTTTTTAATTTTTTAATCTATTTTTATTATTATTCATAATTATCATTATGTGTTAGATGGACTCTTCACCACACTCTCTCCTTCTCTTTCAGACAAAAATAAAAATAAAAAAGAAAAAAAAAAAACGAAATTGGGGCATCAATGTACATAGTCATCGGACACAACGCATGCGTATTTAATATAATTTCTAATCTTTTAAATATACATGTGAATGCAATACATGCAAACATTACGAGTATTATAAAATAAAGAAAATAAAATTTTACTGATCAGTAGTAATATTACAACTGCAAAATAAAATAATTATTAAAAATCATTAAAAATGACATCAATTGATTCAAATTGCATGACATTAACACGTTTTGTATTGGCTGAACAACGTAAAGTACCATCAGCAACTGGTGATTTAACACAACTATTAAATTCAATACAAACAGCTGTTAAGGCTGTTAGTTCAGCTGTTAGAAAAGCCGGAATTGCGAATATGTAAGTTTAAAAATATAAATTTTATTTAAAAAAAAATAATTTTAAATATTTCAAGTATTTTATTACATTTATTTATATTTTTTTTTTGTATTTTAATAATAATGTTTTGTCTGACCCTCTGTGATAATTTTGATAGCCTCTTGCTAATAATTCACAGACAGTCAACATATTTATTTTAACAACAACAAAAACAACAACAACATGATAATTAAATTAATTAAAAAAGAAAAAAAAAATACAACAAACAAGATGAACATTTAACAAAATAATTAAACTTTAATTATTATAAATATTTTACCATTTTATTTGAGGTATCATCAACATCATTTGTATGATTAATATTACGCAGTTTAATGTCACCATTTATTGTTAAATGTTCATTTTTTTTTTCAATAAACCAATTGCCAATTGTATTATTATTAACAAAAATTTTAAAACAACAACTATCTTGAATATTACAATTTTTAATATCATCATCATTTTCAAATGTTGTGTTCCATTTGTACCTTTTGATCAGCTAAATAATATTTAAAAAAATTAATAATAATATAGTCTTAATTTCAACAAATATATTACCTTATTATTATGATAAATTTTACAATCATCATTGTCATTAAATTCATATTGAATAAAAACATTGACATTTTTATTATTTTCTATTGATATTAAATCTGATGGTCTTGGTTGAATATTCTAAAAAAAAAAATTACAGTTATTAATAAAACAGCTTATATTTATAAATAAATAAATAAAGAAAATAAAAACCTTTGTTGCATTAATTACAAATATATCCCAAATTAATTTAAAATCATTCTCTTCATTGAAATGAGTTACAATTATAAAATAACCAACTAATTCAATTTGAACATTTGAAACAATCATTGAACAAGATGATCCAATTTCATTATTAATATCATCATCAAATAATTTCAAAATTGTTTCATTTGTTAATTTATCAATTATTATATTTTTATTATTTTTTATTCTAACTGCATAACAATTGTTAATTTTTTTTTTAATTTTAGTTGAATTTAACATTATTTTACTACCAATTTTAGAATTTATTATAATTTTTGTTTTGTTTAATTTTTTCATGTCATAGTTGTATAAATTTACTATTGTATTTTCAATTTCATCTTTTATATATTCTAAAAAAAAAATTATAAATAAATAAACAACACAATTATTAATATGATAATAATAAATATATAATTTTTTTTATTTTTTGTTTTGTCTTACTATTCATGGCATCTGTTTGATTTATTGTTACTACCAACATTATTTTACTACCAATTTCAAAATTAAATTTAGAACTTAATTATTAAATATTAAATAAATGATTTTTTTTTCTAATTTTCAGGTATGGAATTGCTGGTAATATTAATGTACAAGGTGAAGAAGTTAAAAAACTTGATATATTATCAAATGAATTATTTATAAATATGTTAACATCATCATACACAACATGTTTATTAGTTAGTGAAGAAAATGAAAATATCATTGAAGTTGAAACAGATAAAGAAGGAAAATATATTGTTTGTTTTGATCCACTTGATGGTTCATCAAATATTGATTGTTTAGTATCTGTTGGTTCAATATTTGGTATTTATAAAAAATCAGATAATAAAAAATCAAATATTAATCATGCATTACAACATGGAAGAAATTTAGTTGCATCTGGTTATGCACTTTATGGATCAGCAACAATGATTGTATTGTCAATTGGTAGTGGTGTTAATGGATTTATGTATGATCCATCAATTGGTGAATTTATATTGACTGAAAAAAATATGAAAATACCAAGTAGAGGAAAAATTTACAGGTATTTTTTATTAAATTAATTTTTTTTTCTGCAATTTTTGGCACTTAAATTTAGAAGGATAATTTTATTGAGAAGAATTTGTCGACAAATAATATATAATTTATAAAATATATTAAAAACAATTTTAAAATAATGATCAACAAGATGCCAAGACATTTGATAATTTGCCAATAGCTACTATTTAATATATATTTTTTAAATTATAATTTGTTTATGATTAAAAAAATAATTTGATTATTTTTTTAGATTAAATTTCAGCTGATAATTAGGTTTATTTAATTATTTTTATTTTCAAGTATCAATGAAGGATATGAATCACTCTGGGATCCAGCAATAAAAGAATATATACAATCAAAAAAATATCCTAAAAATGGTAAACCATATGGTGCTAGATATGTTGGATCAATGGTTGCTGATGTTCATAGAACAATTAAATATGGTGGTATTTTTTTGTATCCAGCAAGTATAGATAATCCAACTGGAAAGGTAAATATTAATTAAAATATTTAATCACTAGTTGAGAAGAGACTTTTTTCTGTATTTTTAGCAGAAAAATTAAATATTAAAAACTCATAATTAAAGACAACTGCACATTTATACATAAACTTTTTGGCAAATTTTTTTTTGTCGCAGATTTGGTAAAATGTAAAATTATCTGTGTAATTAATTTTGATAATTTACCATGAAAATTAATAATAAACAAATGCCAATCAAAATAAAAAAAAAAAACATCTATTTGTAAACGTAGAAAAAAAATTTCAATTTTTAATTAGTAATTGTTAATTTTTTTGGGTTAATTTTTCAAATAAATTTCTTCAAATTAATTACACGAATAAGACTGTATTTTAATCGACTCGTTGCAAAAAAAATCAGTCAAAAATGTTTATTAGTAAACGTAGGAACGGAATTTAAAGTTTTGGTTTTTTACTGTCATCACAGTATGCGATATGTCTATTATATTTCGCATACTGTGATGGCAAAAAAATTTAAAAAAAATAATAAAAATCTCATTCCTACACTTATAAATAGACTTTAACATCTGTTTTTTTATTTTGCATCAAGTTTTGATAACTGACCTTGAAGAAAAACAACAATTACTTTTAAAAATTTAACTTTTTTTAACATCTATAAATAAATGTTATTTTTTTAAAATTTTAATTGTTAATTATTTATTGTTATTTGTTGAAATTAATTACCAAAATTATCTAGAACAATAAGTTCATATTCTAATGAATCATATGCAAAAAAAATTAGTTGAAAAAGTTTATTTGTAAACGTTGACTTCAATAAACAATTTATATAATTTATTATTTTTTTTGTCACCATGATGACTTGAATCAGACTCAATTCAACTAAATATTATCTTAATAATATACAAATAAAATTAAATAATAAATTTAAAAATTCAATTTCAGTTACGTTTACTTTATGAATGCATACCAATGGCTCATATCATCAATGAAGCTGGTGGCAAAACATCAAATGGAAAAATAGATATACTCGATATTGTGCCAGAAAATATTCATCAAAGATCTCCAATATATTTAGGCTCCAAAGATGATGTTGATGATTTATTAAATTGCATTGAAAAACATGATAAAAAAATGAAAATATAATCTATTTTTTTAATCATAAAAAATACAACTATTATTAGTTATTCCAATAGCATTATGAAAAAAGCAAATAATATATTTTTTTTCAAATAATTTGATAAATTTTTAAATAAAAAAAAAATTTATAAATAAATAATTTTTGTAATTATTGCAGTGTTTATTTATTATTATATTATGTATTATTTTTTTTTTTTGAGAATTTTTTAACTGTAAATATTTGTATTTAAAAAAAAAACATTGACTCGTGAAAAAATATTTGGCAGTTGAGCTACTAAAGATTACTATGAATCAACGAATTTTGTTGTGCCTGGGCAATAAATATATTTAACATTGGGTTATCTTGCCAGTGTCGAATAAAAACATAACTGGGCAAATTGCCGATTTTCATTTACGTTGATCTTGAAGTTTGTCTGGAATATTTATTTATTTTTTTAGCAATTTATAATATATTAAATTAAATAACTTAAATTCAATTATATTTTTATTTCAAATCAAAATTAAATTGAAAAATTGATTAATTTTTTTTGTGATTAAGAAATTTATTTAAAATAAATCTATATATTTTTATTATTTGTTAATAATCAATATAAAAATATACTTGTTGATTAATTTTATTTTTTATTATTGCCAAATAAAATACAATGAATTTAAATTTCAACACAATTTTTATTTTCTCTCTTCTGAGTCATTTTAAATAATAAAATTTAATCAAAATATGTCTGACCAATGATAGTACTATTCTACTAATATATTCCAAACAAAAAAATAAAATTCAAATTCAATTCATTCATAGAATTATTTAATAAAAATAAAACAACAAAAAAAAAAAAAATCATGTCTGACTATTCATAGTATTGTTCTACTGACTTTTCAAAGTTTAATAAAAAAAAAAAATTAATATTCAATTAAACAATTTAAAAAGTCTTCAAAGAAATAATATTTATGACAAATAAAAAGGGATTTTAACTGCTTGATTAATCATTTAATTAAATTAAACAGTAATTTCTTTTCAACAAGTCAAAAAAATAATTAAATTGATTTTTTGTGGAATTTTTTCTACGTTTAATATTGATCATGATAGCAATAAATTTATGGATTATTTATATACAATTAATTTAATAAATAATTTAGAAGATTTGTAAGTTAAACACGTGTTTAATATGCACGTGGTTAAATAAGAATATCCGGTGTACGAATTGGTTCCGCAATGCACTGAACATTCTGGGGCAACAACTCAAGGTCTTGTGATATTTCTACAATGTTTTATTTAACATCTAAAATATTCTAATATAATATCCTTACATCATATATATATTTCAATTAAAATTATCATTTTATCAATCTTGAAAATTTGTAATTTTGGCATTATAAATTATGCTAAATTATAAAAAATATATTAAAAATATATCTGTCAACTAGTAATTATTTTTTTTCATTTATTGCTATTTTTTATTTGTAATAAATATACTTTTTTTTTTTTATTCATTTAAATACAAACGCTGAGTAATATACAATTAAAAATATTTTAGTTTAAATACATGTTTAAAATTATTACCAACGAAACCCGATATTGTATTTGTAAATAATGCATAAAAATTTTTGAAATTATTTCTGTTATTTTCAGCTCACTATACTAAAAAAGAAAA
>MKYW01000085.1:53768-85577 GCA_015776835.1 Aphidius ervi
CCAAAAATATTCAATTTTTATCCATAAAAAGATCCAATTTTTATCTAAAGAAATCTCCAACTTTTATCAACAAGAAATCTCCAATTATTATCCACAAAAAGATCCAATTTTTATCCAAAGAAATCTCCAATTTTTATCCACAAAAATATCAAATTTTTATCAACAAAAATATCGAATTTTTATCAACAAAAATATCGAATTTTTATCAACAAAAATATCCAATTTTTATCAACAAAAAACTCCAATTTTTATTAACAAAAAACTCCAATTTTTATCCACAAAAATATTCAATTTTTATCCATAAAAAGATCCAATTTTTATCTAAAGAAATCTCCAACTTTTATCAACAAGAATATTCAATTTTTATCAACAAAAAACTCCAATTTTTATCAACAAAAATATACAATTTTTATCAACAAAAATATCCAACTTTTATCAACAAGAATATTCAATTTTTATCCACAAAAATATCCAATTTTTATCAAGAAAAATATCCAGCTTCTATAAACAAAAATATCCAATTTTTATCCACAAAAAGATTCAATTTTTATCTAAAGAAATCTCCAACTTTTATCAAGAAGAATATCCAATTATTATCAACAAAAATATCCATCTTTTATCCACAAAAATCTCCAATTTTTTATCAATAAAAAACTCCAATTTTCATCAACAAAAATATCCAATTTTATCCACAAAAAACTCTAATTTTTATCAACAAAAATATTCAATTTTTATCAACAAAAATATCCAATTTCTATCAACAAAAAACTCCAACTTTTTTGTAACAAATTTTTATCAAATATCACTTAATTTATAAATGATAAAATTAATTTTATTTATCTTATTTTTAGACTCGGAAAATCAATCTATGTTGATTACCGGTGAATCTGGTGCTGGTAAAACTGAAAATACAAAGAAAGTAATTGCGTATTTCGCAACTGTTGGTGCATCAACTAAAAAACCAAGTGAAGCTGATAAAAAGAAAGGATCACTTGAAGATCAAGTTGTACAAACAAATCCTGTACTTGAAGCTTTTGGTAATGCCAAAACTGTCCGTAACGATAATTCTTCTCGTTTCGTAAGTTTTAATTCATCAATTAATTCATCATTCAATTCACCATAAATAAATATTAAAATATTAAATTATTATTTAAACAGGGTAAATTTATTCGTATTCATTTTGGACCATCCGGAAAATTAGCTGGAGCTGATATCGAAACTTGTAAGTTAAATAATTATTTAAATTATTAATTAATATTTTAAATATATTTAATTATTTATTATTTTTTCTATTTTTAATGATAGATTTATTGGAAAAAGCTCGTGTTATTTCTCAACAAACATTGGAACGTTCTTACCATATTTTCTACCAGATCATGTCTGGTTCCGTCAAGGGATTAAAAGGTAATGTTTATTATTTTTAATTAAATTTATCATTAACTTTAGCCAACAACGCCCTGTCTTGGATTCAACAAATCATCAAAAGATATTATTATTATTATTAAGTAAAATATATTGTCCTAGTTTATAAGATTATTTTGAGCGAAAAAAAATATTTAAAACAGATGTATCATCAAGCTGGTTCGAGTCCTGAGAAAATCAATCTAAAAAAATTAAAATAATTATAAGAAAAAGTAAATTTAAATTACCAAATTAATTTCTTAGAAATGTGCTGTTTATCGGACGACATCCATGATTACTACTTCGTCTCACAAGGAAAAACAACAATTCCAAATGTCGATGATGGCGAGGAATTGTCGCTTACCGACGTAAGAACCAACGCAAATTCAACGCGAAGGAATTTTCGTTTTATTTTGATAATTTTTTTCTGCTATTTCCATAGTTAAACAATTTATTTATAAATTTTTTTTTGTAATATTGAAACCCCCTAATTACGGGCACAGCAAGAATTTCATATTAATTTTTTAGATTTTTTTTTAGAAATTTAATTTAAAAGCTGGTAGATTATAGCGTTTGTTTAAAAATTGTTGATCGTTATGACCGATTAAACAATTACGTAGTGACCCTTAATCCTTGAAAAAACAAAAAAAACTATTGTATGTTTTTCAACCAAAAAAAAAACCAAATATGAAAAAGAAACAGGCGAAAAAAAAAGAAAGAAAAACCTGATACGGTTGATTGATGGTTCATTGGTTTATTACCTGCATGTGTGTTATATTATTATTTTTTTTTTTTGTTGATTTACATTGTCCATGCAGAGATGTTACTGTTGAGCAACAACATCAATGACTATTACTTCGTATCGCAAGGCAAAACAACCATCCCTGGATTGGACGATGGCGAAGAATTGCTTATTACCGATGTAAGTGCATGCAAACCCGCAAGTAAATATGATGAAACGATTTATCAATTGTCTCTTTTATCATTTTAATATTGAATACTCAAAAAATGATAAAAAAAAAAAAACATCAATAGACGATAGATTTATCGTACATCATTTATTGAAAATATCATATTTTCAATTTAGTTTTTTTCAAGTGTTTGCGTCATGATTGTTTAGTATTTATCTATTTATTTTATTTTCTTTGCAATCATATCGTTTTCAGCTGTCATCATTTTTCAATTAGCTAATTATTATTATTTTTATAATGCAGCAATACATATGCTCTTTGATGGAAGCCTATCCTCTTATAATTTTAAAATTTAACTATTTAATTCTAGCACAACTGAATAATAATAATCACACTATCAAATTTAATTTTCAGATAATTTTCACTTCTTCTTCTTCTTCTTCTTCTTTTTTCTATTATTAATACAATTATTATTTTTATTATAATATTTATTTATTCTTCTATCTTTCTATCTATCTCTTTCTATCTATATAATTTCTTTAAATTTCATTTCATTATCAACAACAAATTAATCAATTTACGCAAAAAAAAAAAATGCAAATTTATATCGTTATCTTCCCGCTTGAGAGACAAAATCAAATAGATATATTTATTTTTTATTTTTTTTGTATTATTAAGGGGTATATAGAAAGAAAGTATTATTATAAAATATATATGCCAACATGATTATTAAAAAAAAAAATCATGGATAATGTTAGAAATGTGTCTGCTGTCAAACCGGATCGGTGACTACTTCTACATTAGCCAGGGTAAGACAAGAATACCGGGAGTCAACGATAGTACAGACATGGAAGAAACGGACGTAAGTCCTTTTCATCGTGATAATTAAAAAAAAAATAAACAAAAAAGCAAAAAAATCAAACATAAACTTTAATTAAATGATTTTCCTTTTTTTTTTTTTTCAAAATAATATTATTTATTTTTAATTATAATTATTATAATAATTAATAATTAATAATTATAATAATTATATTTATAATTGAACTATTTTTAATTAAAGTTTTGTTATTTTTATTTATTTTCTTCATCATAACGCAATGGCACTGGCATTCTCTGCCCCCCGCTGCTGCGCATTTTCCTGCTGCTGGTACCGGGGGGCGGGGAATTTAGGGGGATTAATTTTTTTTTTTTTTACAATTATATTATTATTAATAAATTCACAGATATATTCCCCTGAAATACTCGCTCCCCGTATACAGCTATATCCAAAATTAATTATTTTCCAATTTAGAAACAGCTTGATATATATATTTTATATATTTAGGAATAAATTATTGTATATTTTTTTAATGATGTTTTATTATCAATGATTAGATGTGAATATAAAAATTTTATTGTTTTTTTATTTTTTAAATAATGTTATTCACAGAGATGTGTTTCTTGTCGAATGACATTCATGACTATCACAATGTGGCACAAGGAAAAATTACAATCCCAAATGTTGATGATGGCGAAGAATTGTCGCTTACCGACGTAAGTCCTTTTTTTAAAAAATGAAAAAAAAAAAAACAAGAAAATAAACCCCAAATTGTTTCCCAATTATTATCTGTTACTTGTTAATATTTAATTTTATTGATCAACAATCAAATTTGATTATTCAATAATTTTTTTTTCATTTTTTTTTCAACCCATTATTCCCAAATGTATTATTAAAATTTATATCAAATTATTTTTCCCTTTTATTTATTTTTATTATTATTATTCCTCAAAAAAAAAAAAGCCCCGGATATTATTTCCGTGAAAATGTTACACACAAAATGGCAACAATGAAAACACAAAAATATTTTTTACAACACAAAATATTGCGAATAGAATTTTTATCAAAAAAAATCATTAACAATATTGAAATTGGATTAACTTTCCAATTTTTTTTGTAGACTGGAACAACAATTACATGGTAAATAAGGTGATGATTTTAGTGATAAAATAAGATAATGAATTATCATTTATCACTTGATTTTAATAGAAAAAAAAAAAAAAACAGAAAAACAAAAAAATAGAGCTCAGGGAAGAAGCGGCTTTCTAACACAAGCTGTGCTTCTGCTTTTGCTCATTGCATGTTTAAGCATTCTCCAAAGCTTTTAAAAAAAAAAACAATTTATACTCAACAATGTGCTTCCTCTAAAACTGCTTGTTTCATATCCAATAAAAAAAATCATCAGCTCTCTCATTGATGCTTGACTAAATGACAATGAAATTTGTCAAAAAAATTTTTCTAAAAATTTGTCCAAAAAAATCAATTATTAACACAGTAATATTTTTTTAATAATAATATAGGAAGCTTTCAACGTTCTTGGTTTCACTCAAGAAGAGAAAAATGATATTTACAAGATTACTGCTGCTGTTATGCACATGGGTGGTATGAAATTCAAACAACGTGGTCGTGAAGAACAAGCTGAAGCTGATGGCACAGAGGTAATTTATTTTTATAAAAAAATCATACTGTTATAATTAAAATTAATTATTTAATATGAATTTTAGGAAGGTGAACGTGTTGCCAAACTTCTTGGTGTTGACTGTGTTGATTTATACAAGAATTTATTGAAACCAAGAATTAAGGTCGGTAATGAATTTGTAACACAAGGACGTAACATGAATCAAGTATCATACTCTGTTGGTGCCATGTCAAAAGCTATGTTTGACAGAATATTCAAATGGCTTGTCAAAAAGTGTAATGAAACACTTGACACACAACAAAAACGTCAACACTTTATTGGTGTATTAGATATTGCTGGTTTCGAAATTTTCGACGTGAGTATTTTTTCATTCAATTATTAAAATTACAAAAAAAAATATATTATTTACAATATTTAATGCAATTTTTTCTTATAAAATATATTAAATTCTATTTTAAATAATTTATATCAATCTAAAAACAAAAATAAAGTATAAAAATTGTATTAAATATTGTAAACAAATTAATTTTAAGAAAAAAAAAAAAAGTAAAAAATTAAAAAAATCGAAATTTATATTTAAATTTTAATTTTTAATTAAACAATAATTCGATTTTTTTATTTTACTTTTTTTAAATTAAATAATTAATTTAGATTCCAATAGATAATTCGTATATTTTTTCCCATAAAATCAAACCCATCTAGAAAAAATATTCCACCAGAAAGAAAAAAAAAAATAAAAATAAAAAACCCAACTAAAAAAAAAGAAAAATATAAATAAATTCCCAAGACCCTTTTTATAATTTAAAAAAAAAAAAAAATAAATATTAAAAAATAATGCCCATATAGTACAATGGGTTTGAGCAACTTTGTATCAACTTTACCAATGAAAAACTTCAACAATTCTTCAATCATCACATGTTTGTACTCGAACAAGAAGAATACAAAAAAGAAGGAATTAATTGGGCATTCATTGATTTTGGAATGGATTTACTTGCCTGTATTGAGCTCATTGAAAAGGTGACTCATCAAAGACCCTTATCCTATTATTTTAAATTCAGAATATTCATTATCATCATGAATTTTAATACTGAATTTATTTTTATCAATTATTATTATTTCAATTAAAGGGTCTTGCAAGCGCAAATTCGTAATTATTCCAAATGTTTTTTGAATGATTTTTTTGATCCAAAAAAAAATACAATACTACCTCGTTTGACCCCCCCCCCCCNCACCCACAAACCATCTATTTGTATTTTGATGGTTTTTTTTAATTGTTTCAAGATCGTATATGAATATACGATAAATTTTGTGAATTTATTGTTTTTTCTTTTTTAATTTCTGATTTTATTTGGTTAATTGATTTACCCCCTGATATTTTTTTCCAATTGAAATTTATTTTTATACATGTTTTTTGAGTGTCCCCCTTGTTATATATTTTTCTGGAATTTTTTTGTTACCCCTTTTTGGATCATTGTTACATCATCAATTGTCATTGACATATCAATCATTTTTAAACATAAAAAAAAAACAAACAAACAAACAAACCAACAAATTCAGTTGTTTCAAAACAGTGGACGTTTTTTTTTTTAATTTTTATATTTAACATGTAGATTAATCGAAATATATTGACATTATTTCGATAAATTATTTTCCAACAAAATTGATTATTTTGTGAGGATTTAATTATCAAAAAAAAAAAAAACACAAAAACAGTTAAAATATGAGTGAGTTTTATTTTAGAAATTAATTTAACAATTTTTGTATATTTTTAAATTAATTACATGAAAAAATTACTGGGTAATTAATTTTTAATAGAGTCAAAAGAAACAGAAAAAAAACTAATAATAAATTAGTGTAATTTAGTGTTTTATAAAAAATAAAACAATTAAAACATGAACAAAATAAATTTAAAAAAAAAAAAAAAACACATACATAAAAAAACAATGTTATTATGAACGTTGTCTGGCATTTGCACAAACAGTTTAACAGCTTTGAACAACTATGCATCAACTTTACGAACGAGAAACTTCAACAATTCTTCAATCATCATATGTTTGTTCTTGAACAAGAAGAATACACTCGTGAGGGCATTGAGTGGTCATTCATTGATTTTGGCATGGATCTTCTTGCTTGTATCGAACTTATTGAGAAGGTATAAATTTCCAACAGGAAAAAAAAATCAAGAATGATTAAACAGACCAGAGTGTTCTGTTAAAAACAAACAAAAACAAACAAACAAAAAATTTAATACAATTGTTTTTAATAACACAGCATACGTATTTTTAACTAAAAAAAATTTTTATGAATGCTTTAACTTTTTTTTTTGATGATGAAAGTAATTGTCCACTGTTTTATTTGTGATAACGATAATTTTTTTTTGACTTTTCACAACATCATTTCAACATGTCGATCATAGGTATTCAAAATATAAAATTAAGATCGTTTTTTTTTTTTTTTTTTTAAATATAATTCCAATTGTTTTTAAAAATTCAATGAGTTTATAAATATTATTTTTTTATATTGATTTTATATCATTGAATTGATTAAAAAAAAAATCTTAAAACAAATGGAATTTATCAAGTATTTTTTTAAGTCACAAACAAGGCATGTTTTATTCCATTTATTATTGTTTTTTTTTTTTTACCTTTCTTGTTTTGAATTTTGCAAAAAAAAACAAACATAAAATTGAATAAAATAGTTCAATGGGTTTGAGCAACTTTGCATCAACTTTACCAACGAGAAACTTCAACAATTTTTCAATCATCACATGTTTGTTCTTGAACAAGAAGAATATAAAAGAGAAGGAATTGATTGGGCATTCATTGATTTTGGAATGGATCTGCTCGCATGTATCGAACTCATTGAGAAGGTATTTTTAAAAAAAAAATATAAAAGACAAAAACAATCCAACAATAAACAAATTACAATTGTGAATTCATCAAAAGGAAAAAAAAAAAATCATAATAATTCCATGATAAATCTGGTAATTGTTTGACAGTGTTTTTGCTGATATTATTTTCAAAAAAACAATAAGAACAATGAAAATAATTAATTGACATTTGCAGTTTCTGTTTTCTGGTTTTTTTAAAAATATTTATTTTACGTTGAAAATTATACTCCACATTGTTGACATTCATAAATTCATACAATCGATTATTTCCCAATAAAAAAACAAAAAACAATTGGACATTCCGGTACGAAATCCGAGCTCCAATATCCAATAAATTCAACAAAAAAAAAACCCTATGATTTGAAAAATTCAAGTCACCATCATACCCAAGTCCTGAACAATCAAAAAAACTTTTTTAAAAACAAAATATACCATTATTAAAAAGGCCAAATTTACTAACAATTTAAAATAATTATAAATTTATAAAAACAACAAATATTAGCAGTCGGCATAAAACAGTAAATTGACAACTGTCTTGCCTTTTTTTTTTTCCAAAAAAAATTATCACAAAACAATTACACAATCCTGCATCATCATCATCATCATGACTCACAACAGTTCAACAGTTTTGAACAACTCTGCATTAACTTCACCAACGAGAAATTGCAACAATTTTTCAATCATCATATGTTTATTCTTGAACAAGAAGAGTACACACGTGAGGGCATTGAATGGACATTCATTGACTTTGGCATGGATCTTCAACAAACAATTGATTTGCTTGAAAAGGTACACGACGATATTGATGATTATATTTACTGTTTGTATTTACATTCAGTATTCATCATTGACATCGTGAAAAATACAATACGTTACTTTTTTTAAGCATGTCATTTAGCCTCTCTCTATTTTTTAATTACTATCTTCAATATTTGATACAAAAAAAAATACTATATCTATTCCTTTGACTAACAAAAAACAAGAAAAAAAATAATTTTTCTTCAACTATACACACCTTTAATAGATAATTAAAAAAAAAAAAAATCAAAAAAAGATTATTTTTTCATTGTTATTTATAAATTTATTTTATATGTAATCTTTTTTTGGTTTTTTTTTTTTCAAATTATTATTATTTAAATAACGAATCAATTGAATGACAAATATTCGTTAATATTTAATTTTTATTTGTTTTGTTTTGCTGTGTGTGTGTGTGTATTGAAAAAAATAAAAAATACTATTCTTGGATAAAATGGATACGCATGCCAATGACCTGATGACCTGATGGATTTGAAACAAAAAAAAAAATATTAAAATAGTTGAATAGTTTTGAGCAACTATGTATCAACTTTACGAACGAAAAATTACAACAATATTTTAATCATCACATGTTTGTTATTGAACAAGAGGAATATGAGAGAGAAGGTATTAATTGGGCATTTATTGATTTTGGTATGGATTTACAATCGACAATAAATCTCATTGAAAAGGTAAGATAATTTGCATGATATAAATATATTTTTATAATTGCTTTTTGCATTTATTAATTATATTGCTTATTGCGCTGCACTTGCAAGACTATTAATCATCATAAATAATAATAATTTAATTTTTTTTAATTTCAAGCTCGTAAATATTAAGGATCATCATCACAAAGTATCAAATTTATATTGATAAAATTCATTTTTACACTATTTTTAAAATCATTATTAAATTTGTTAAAAAAAAAAATTCGTTAATATCATTTTTATCATTAGTAAAATCAATAATTATTTAAATTAAATTTTCATATTAAAAAAAAAAAATTTTTTATGTAGAATTTTGATATTTTTTTAAAGTAGATAATTAAATAAAAATAAATAAATAAAAAATTAATTAATAGTAGATAATTTAAAGAAAAAAAAATTCAGTTTAAATTTCAATGAATATTCAGATAATAAAAAAAAAAAAATATATAAATCAAGAAAGAAAATTAAAAACATTAATTAATTATGTATTTTTTTGTTTTTTTTTAAATTTATTAATTTAGCCAATGGGTATTCTTTCAATTCTTGAAGAAGAGTCTATGTTCCCAAAAGCCACGGATGCAACATTTGTTGAAAAATTAAACAACAATCATCTTGGTAAAAGTAACAACTTCCTTAAGCCAAAACCACCAAAGCCAGGTCAACAAGCTGCTCACTTTGCTATTGGCCATTATGCTGGCAACGTTAGTAAAATATTTAATAAATGCCAATTAAATATAATACAAATAAAAATTAATAATTTAATAATAATTTAGGTACCATACAACATTACTGGATGGTTAGAAAAGAACAAGGATCCATTGAATGACACAGTTGTTGATCAATTTAAAAAATCAACAAATAAATTATTGATTGAAATATTTGCTGATCATCCAGGACAATCTGGTGGTGGTGGTGATGCTAAAGGTGGTGGACGTGGTAAAAAAGGTGGTGGTTTTGCAACAGTATCATCAGCCTATAAAGATCAATTAAATAATTTAATGACAACATTAAAAGCAACTCAACCACATTTCGTACGTTGTATTATTCCAAATGAAATGAAACAACCTGGTGTTATTGATTCACATCTTGTTATGCACCAACTTACATGTAATGGTGTACTTGAAGGAATTCGTATTTGTCGTAAAGGTTTTCCAAACAGAATGAATTATCCTGATTTTAAACTTCGGTAAGTTATCATTACTATTTTTATAAATTTAAAAAGAAAAAACCCCATCAAACAATCAAAACAATTATTCAATTATTAATAATGTTTTTTCAAATAGAAAGTCAATATTATTTTTCATTTAATTTAAACAAATATATATATTAATTTATTGTCTTGTTGGCAAACAGTTACTTGATCTTAGCACCACAAGCTATGACTGAAGAATCAGATCCCAAAAAATCAGCTCAAATTTGTTTTGATTCATGCGGACTTGATCCAGACTTTTATAGGATTGGTCATACAAAGGCTAGTTTATTCTTTAAAAAAAAAAAAAAAATAAAGAATTACCCTGAATTTTTATAATTAATTTTGAACCCTTTTGACCCTTAAACCTAATTTTTTAATTGAATTTATTGTAAAAACCTCCAAGTAGTTAAACATTACCATCAGTCAGACACAAAATTGAATCATCATTTTATCAGAGTGAACCCTGTATTTAATTGTTTTTCATTTATTTAAAATTGTTTTAATTGACCCTTATTATGTTGAACCCTTGAATTTATTTTTTACAAGTAGATTTTGTATATTAATTTAAATATTGGTGACGATCGAGAACTGATTATGCTGAATATTATCAACACCGAAGATGTTTTTTTTTATTTGTAAAATTTTGTAGATAATCAAAGAAATCTATTTTTTTCCTATTTTGTGTGATGTGGTAATTTAGATACAAGATCATTGCACCAGCAGCTTGTGATGCAATTGGAGCTGATCCTAATAAATGTGCTGCTGCTATTTTGGAAGCATCTGGTCTTGATGCTGATCAATATCGTCTTGGACATACCAAGGCACGTCATTTGTGACAAAAAAAAAAAATAGACTTATAAAATATAACATTATTCATCAGGAATACTTGTATTATTGTGTGATAATCTAACAATAATTTAATGTTTTTTTAAATGTATTAACTAATTTTTAAAATTAGATCAACAAATGCCGTCTCAACGTGTCATCTTTGATTGAAAATTAATCCTTCAAAAATGCAAATTATTATTGTCACAATAATGAAGGATTATTTATCATTTTTTTTTTTTTTTTNTTTTTTTTTTTTTTGTAGATTATATTATTTATTTATGTTATTTATGTTATGTATATTTATATTATTATTTATAATGTCTCAATTATGACTATGAGATTATTTATTTTGTTGCATGAATTTTGTTTTCATTATTATTTTATTTTATTTTTTTTGTTTATCGACACTGTAAAACAGATATAGAATTCTGTGTGCCGCTGCTGTTAAAGATATTTATGATCCAAAAAAAGCAACTGAAAAAATTCTTGAAACAATCAATCTGGAACCAGAACAATATCGAATGGGTGCTACCAAGGTATAATGACACCTTTTGGTACAACTGAACCAATTTTTTTTATATATTTTTTCACTTCAAAAGAAAAACATTCATTTGCTTTGCATGAAAAAATCATTAATTTCATTATCTTTCTTTGTTAATTGTCTGATTTAAACATTAATATTCCAAAAAAATAAATAAAATACCAATCATAAACATTGGAGCATTTTAAACTTAAAAAAAAAATTATTTAACAGTAAAATAATAAACCTATGCATGTTCTAAACAAATAAAAGAACATACTCAATTTAAAAAAAAAAATAATTTACAGAATAAATTTTAAATGACATGTTAATTAATAGAAATAATTGTTATATTATTTTTCAAAAAATTGAGTATGATTCTTAGTGATTGAAGTAGAAATGTAAATGTAATTTATAATAATTAATAAATTAGGTATTCTTCCGTGCTGGAGTCCTCGGTCAAATGGAGGAATTCCGTGACGAACGTCTTAGCAAGATTTGTGCATGGATGCAAGCTTACATTCGTGGTTATCTTGCACGTGAAGACTTTAAAAAATTGCAAGAGCAACGTTTGGCACTTCAAGTTGTTCAACGTAACTTGCGAAGATACCTTAAATTACGTACCTGGCCATGGTGGAAATTGTGGCAAAAGGTCAAACCTCTACTCAATGCTACACGTATTGAAGATGAATTGGCCGTACGTATAAAATTTTTTTCAAACATTTATAACTTCTTTAAAAAAAAATAACACATTTATCATAATTAATACTCAAAAAATTCAACAAGTTTATTTAATTTTAATCAGACCATAAATTTATGTAATTCAAGCTGACTCAATTTTAGAATTTTAATTTTATAAACTCTGGATTTATTTATTTTAAAAAAATTATAATAATAATTTTTTTTTTTTTTAAATACATGATGTAGCTCTATAATCGGATACGTGAAAAAAATAAATAACATTTTTTTTTTTATTTAAATGGAGAAGCTGGAGCATATCATAATACTGGAAATTTTATTTTTAGTATAAAACTCCCACTGTTGAAATATTTGAGTTGCCTAAATTCGACATATGATATAAATATTTTTCTGCAGATATTTTGGATTGGAATTGTAATGAGTGGGGATTTTCGCGACTTTCCGTTGACTTGGAGAATTTATAACATCCTTTTTTTTTTTTTTTTATAAATATTAATTTTTCGGGGTAAAGATTATTCGACAAGTTAATTCGACATCAGTAGCTAACGTGTGAGCACTTGAACGACAACTCGAATAAAATCGAATTGATAAATAAATAAATACGAATAATTAAATAAATAATTTTAAATTAAAAATAAATTTGTCGATAAACATTTGTGAATTTTTTTGGTATCAGTGATATAAATTTTTGAATTTATTAAATAATGGAAGATCCAGTTGTTGATGAAAATTTTGATGAACAAGATTATAAAGATAAATTTTTGGAAAATATTAATATGGATAATAATATAAAATTACAGGAGCTCACTGAGAGAGCACGTATTTCACAAGAAAATTTTGAACGTGAAGAAAAAGCACGTAAAGAACTTGAAGCTGTTCATGCTGTTGTATTGAAAGAAAAAAATGATCTTCAAAGACAACTTGAAGGTGAAAAAGGTTCTTTAACTGAGTATCAAGAAAGAGCAATTAAACTTGCTGCACAAAAAATGGATCTTGAATCTCAACTTTTGGTAAGTTTTTTTATAAAAATATTTAATTTTCCATTATTTTTTATAAATCTGTGAATTATTCGATAGACTTTTTTAAATATAAATTAAATTTCATTTATTTTTACAATTAAATTATCAACTAGAAAAAAAAGCAATAAAGTTTAAATAGCTAGTAGAAAATAAAACTGTCAGTTTAAAAAAAAAAAAATTAAATTATTAAATTTATAGTTAAGACAGTTAAAATTGTCATCAAGTTTTAAAATTAATTTATAGGTGAAAATAAAGTTAAAATTTTTATATAATTAATGATGAAAATGTCATAAAATTTACAGTAATTATATCTATATTTATATATTCTGGAATATTTTCTAGTTAGTGCATAAAATTATTATAGTTGAGCCAAAAATTAAATGAAGCATAAATTTAATTTATTGACATTAATAAACTATTTAAAGCGTATAATCATGATATTCATCGTCACTAAAAATGTCATGATAAATTGGCAAAAATTATCAAAATTGACCCATCAAAATCACCAGTTAGAAATTAAAAATAATAATTTTTAAAATTTCGTAAATTATATATTTTTTTTTTTTCTTTTGGCAAACCATTTAGGGTTTGCTTTGCGTTAACAAGACATCTTTCATATATTTTTTTATTTTTCGAAATAGCTAAATTTAGAAACCAAGAAATTCCAGGTTATTAAAAGTTTTGTTTTTTTATTTTTTTTTTTTTATACATCGTGAACGTGATGTATCACTGGAATGAAAAAAAAAAAAACGGGTCGAGTGTATTTTTATTTTACAGGGTCAAATTTAATGATTCATCGATTATTTTATGACGAAATTGTTGTAATATTTTAAATATTTTATTTATAATAATTTATTAAACTTCAAAAAAAATTTATAAATATATTTTTTTAAACATTAAAACTTCATTTAAATTGACAAGATATTTCCAGCTTGTTAGTGAAAAATTTTAACGATGATTCACAGGTGTTAAAATAATTAAAAATAAATTATATATCAAGTAATGTGCCAAGTTACATGTCCAACATTGAGCCAATAAATTAATTAAAAATATATTCCAGGATGTCAGTGATAGATTACAACAAGAAGAAGATGCCCGTAATAACTTGTTCCAAAATAAGAAAAAATTAGAACAAGAAATATCTGGACTTAAAAAAGATGTTGAAGATCTTGAATTGGCTATTCAAAAATCCGAACAAGACAAAGCAACAAAAGATCATCAAATAAGAAATTTGAATGATGAAATTGCTCATCAAGATGAATTAATAAACAAGCTCAATAAAGAAAAGAAAAATCAAGGTGAAGTTAATCAAAAAACAGCTGAAGAACTTCAAGCAGCTGAAGACAAAGTTAATCATCTTAACAAAGTTAAAGTTAAACTTGAACAAACACTTGATGAACTTGAAGATACATTGGAACGTGAAAAGAAACTCCGGTATGTTTTGTTTTTTTTTTAATTTTATTAATTTACTTTAATAATAAATGAAATTTAAATTTTTATTTTTTTGTTTTAATAGTGCTGATGTTGAAAAAGGCAAAAGAAAAACAGAGGGTGATCTTAAATTAACCCAAGAAGCTGTTGCTGATCTTGAACGTAATAAAAAAGAACTTGAACAAACAATTCAACGTAAAGACAAAGAATTATCATCATTAACAGCAAAACTTGAAGATGAACAATCACTTGTTGGTAAATTATCAAAACAAATTAAAGAATTACAAGCACGTATTGAAGAACTTGAAGAAGAAGTTGAAGCTGAACGTCAAGCACGTGCTAAAGCTGAAAAACAACGTACTGATCTTGCACGTGAACTTGAAGAATTAGGTGAACGTCTTGAAGAAGCTGGTGGTGCAACATCAGCACAAGTTGAACTCAATAAAAAAAGAGAAGCTGAACTTGCTAAATTACGTAGAGATCTTGAAGAAGCTAATATTCAACATGAAACATCACTTGCTATTCTCAGAAAAAAACACAATGATGCTGTTGCTGAAATGGGTGAACAAATTGATACACTCAACAAGCTTAAGGCTAGGTAATTATTATTTTTTTTTATATCAATTAATTAATTAATGAATTGATTTATTTAGAAAAACAAATTGAAATATTTCCCCTTTGAAAGAAAAACAATTAGCTTAATTAAAAATAGAATTTCAAATTAGTATATAAAAAAATAAAAAGAACAAATTAGATTTTTCAATTAAATCGTAAATTTATTAGAGCTGAAAAAGGTCGTCATGATATCCATGCGGATTTGAATGCCGCACGTGCAGCTGTTGACCAAGTTGGAAGAGAAAAGGTACCAATTACCTTGGAAAATAAATATGATCGTTTTAATAATTGTTTCCAATATTCGTTGATAATTTAAAAAATTATTTTCCAATTATTTATTTGTGATATAATCATTATTTAAATATATTTTTTACAGTTATTTTAATTAAAACAATCCCTCTCAAATATTATCTAAATGTTATATGTTTTTTAAAATTTAATTTCTATAAATCCTGCATTTTATGTGTATTTTTTTGTTGTTTATTACGTCAATAGGACTGAAAAAGAAAAGGTTCAGTACTTTAGCGAATTGAATGATATGCGTGGATCCGTTGATCACTTGAGCAACGAAAAGGTAAAATTAATTTGGGATTTAGTAAAGAAAAAATAAAAAAAAAAGTTACAGCTTTACTAATGCAGAAAATTAATTTTAAAATGAATTATTAATTCAAATATATCAAGGTGCTTTCAGCTGTGTTAACATAAATTTAATTCCTTGTTGATTAACAATAATAATATAGATAAATAAAATTTCAAGTGTGTTTAACAATAATTATAAATAATGTTATAAAAACAAAATTTTAAATGAAAAAATTGTTTAAATATAAATATAGGCTGCCCAAGAAAAGATTGCCAAACAACTTCAACATCAATTGAATGAAGCACAGGGTAAACTTGAAGAATTAAATCGTACAGTAAATGACTTTGATGCAGCAAAGAAAAAGTTATCAATTGAAAATAGTGATCTTCTTCGTCAACTTGAAGAAGCTGAATCACAAGTAAGCCAATTATCAAAGATTAAAATATCATTGACAACTCAATTAGAAGATACAAAGAGATTAGCTGATGAAGAAGGACGTGAACGTGCAACACTTCTTGGTAAATTCCGTAATTTAGAACATGATCTTGATAATATACGTGAACAAGTTGAAGAAGAAGCTGAGGGTAAAGCTGATTTACAACGACAATTAAGTAAAGCAAATGCTGAATCACAATTATGGCGTACAAAATATGAATCAGAAGGTGTTGCAAGAGCTGAAGAACTTGAAGAAGCTAAACGTAAATTACAAGCACGTCTTGCTGAAGCTGAAGAAACAATTGAATCACTTAATCAAAAAGTTATTGCATTGGAAAAAACAAAACAACGTCTTGCAACTGAAGTTGAAGATTTACAAATTGAAGTTGATAGAGCAACAGCAATTGCAAATGCTGCCGAGAAAAAACAAAAAGCATTTGATAAAATTATTGGTGAATGGAAACTTAAAGTTGATGATTTGGCTGCTGAACTTGATGCAAGTCAAAAAGAATGTCGTAATTATAGCACTGAATTATTCCGTCTTAAGGGAGCATATGAAGAAAGTCAAGAACAACTTGAAGCTGTACGTCGTGAAAATAAAAATCTTGCTGATGAAGTTAAAGATTTACTTGATCAAATTGGTGAAGGTGGACGTAATATTCATGAAGTTGAAAAAGCTAGAAAAAGATTGGAAGCTGAAAAAGATGAATTACAAGCTGCATTGGAAGAAGCTGAAGCTGCACTTGAACAAGAAGAAAATAAAGTATTACGTGCACAACTTGAACTTAGTCAAGTTAGACAAGAAATTGATCGTCGTATTCAAGAAAAAGAAGAAGAATTTGAAAATACAAGAAAAAATCATCAACGTACACTTGACTCCATGCAAGCTTCCCTCGAAGCCGAAGCCAAGGTAAATATATTATTTTATATTTTAAATATTAAATTTATAACTTATCATTTTTTGTTTGTCAATTAAAATTATTAGGGTAAGGCTGAGGCGTTACGCATGAAGAAAAAACTTGAAGCTGATATAAATGAGCTTGAAATAGCACTTGATCATGCAAATAAAGCAAATGCTGAAGCACAAAAAAATATCAAGAGATATCAACAACAACTTAAAGATGTACAAGCAGCACTTGAAGAAGAACAACGTTCACGTGATGAAGCACGTGAATTACTTGGTATATCTGAACGTCGTGCAAATGCATTACAAAATGAACTTGAAGAATCACGTACCCTATTAGAACAAGCTGATCGTGGTCGTCGTCAAGCTGAACAAGAATTAGCTGATGCACATGAACAATTAAATGATATTGCAGCACAAAATGCATCAATATCAGCTGCTAAAAGAAAACTTGAAGCTGAACTTCAGACACTTCATTCCGATCTTGATGAGCTACTTAATGAAGCTAAAAATTCTGAAGAAAAAGCTAAAAAAGCTATGGTTGATGCAGCAAGACTTGCTGATGAACTTAGAGCTGAACAAGATCATGCTCAAACACAAGAAAAATTACGTAAAGCACTTGAAGCACAAATTAAAGAATTACAAGTACGTCTTGATGAAGCTGAAGCAAATGCACTTAAAGGTGGTAAAAAAGCTATTCAAAAACTTGAACAACGTGTACGTGAACTTGAAAATGAACTTGATGGTGAACAAAGAAGACATGCTGATGCACAGAAAAATCTACGTAAAGCTGAACGTCGTATTAAGGAACTTAGCTTCCAAGTAAGTTGTTGTTTAAAAATTTAATATATTTAAAAGCTTTTTTTTTTTATATTAAATTTTAATTTTTTTTCATCAAAATAGGCTGATGAAGATCGTAAAAATCATGAACGTATGCAAGATCTTGTTGATAAATTACAACAAAAAATTAAAACATACAAGAGACAAATTGAAGAAGCTGAAGAAATTGCAGCACTTAATCTTGCTAAATTCCGCAAGGCACAACAAGAACTTGAAGAAGCTGAAGAAAGAGCTGATCTTGCTGAACAAGCAATTACAAAGTTCCGTACTAAAGGAGGACGTGGAGGAAGTGCTGCACGTGGTCTTAGCCCAGCGGTAAGATAAACCAAAATTTAAAAAATTATTTTTAAATAAATATATAAAAAGATGATTGATAAAAAAAAAAAAAAAAAGACATAAAAAAATGATATAAAAACGCGATGATGACTTTAACATGTCTACCCTGTGTATAGCCCCAGAAGGCACGTAAGCCTGCTGCTGCCTCGGAGTAAATCACCCCCCATTGGTTACATGTAAGTGCGTGTGTACGTGTTAATCATGCACATTATTATACTGTGTTTTAATTCACAGTTACACATGCATTAAAATCGTATATCCCAAAAAAAAAATAAATAAATAAATATTCAATTAATTTTTATAAATCATAAATAAACAACAAAAACAACAACAACAACAATCATCATCATCATCATCATCAATATAATAACAATCCTTTGATGAAATTTTAAATGATTTTTTTCTAATAATTTTTGATTTTTTTTTTTTATTTAAAAAAAAAAATATAAATTATCAAAATTAAAATTTTTATTTCAATACAATTGAATCACAATTAATTTACAATTTAAAAAACAAAAAAACCCAAAAATAAAATGGAATTATAACCCTGAAATATCTATTAATTTTCATGTAAATATTTTTCATTTTTTTTTTAATTAAAATTTAATTATCATTTTTTAATTAGTATTCACACAAAAAATGTGCTGAAATTATCATCGTAATTTTTTTTAATTGTTATAATTGTTTAAATTAATAATAATAATAATAATATTGTTTTAATATTCTTGATTGAAATTTATAATTTTTTGATGATAATTAATTTGTTTTTAAAAATTTTTTTACAGCCACACCGACAAGCGTTCAAACCCCAATTCGATGGTTCCGCATTCCCGCCACGATTCGATCTCATGCCTGACGGTGAATTTTAAATCCAATGAATTTTATTATCATCCTGTTATTCATCATAAATTATATAATAATAATAATAATATCAAACATCATATTCCTTTCGACACGATCATCAAACATTCTCTGATGCATGTCAACGATATGTTGTCTCGTTAATGAGATAGCTTTATCAATGAAGATTTAAATATCAACTAAATCAATTTAGGATATGCAATAAATAATTACATTTTTTTTTTTTCTCTCTCTTTTTTCAATTGGACACAGTTTTAGCTATTTATTAATTGTCGCAATTATTAGATATATTATTCAAAATTTATTTATTTAGATGAAAAATGAAAATTTGTTAACGTCAATTTTTTTTTAATTAATATATTCATTGTTATTGAAAATTACAAGTTAAAAATTTATTTTATTATTATTTTTTTTTGTTTAATTATGAAATGAAATATTTAAAAGAAAAATAGTAAAATTTTTTTTATAGTTTAACTGTGTCCATATCGCTATCCTTCATGATAAATTAATTTAATTTATAAAAAAAAAATATAAAAATAAAAAAAACGAAAACATGTATTTATTAAAATAAATAAGCAATAAATCTAAAAATTGAGTGTTATTATTTTTCCTATCCTAGATAAATCCTAAATCAATTAGAATATAAATTTTTTTTTTTTTTTAAATAAGAATAAAACAAGATGTACTTATTAGAAAATAAAAAGTTAAATAAATAAAAAAAATGTTTAATCAAGGACACTCAATGATGAAACAATAAAAAAAAATAAAACTTGTTGAGATTATTCTATTTTAAGTTAAATTTTTCTCATCAATCATCAGCATGTCATCAAGAAGAGACAATAAAAAAAAATCTGATAAGTTTCGATTGAGTTCAAGAAACTTAAAAATATATTTCAATGATTTCAATCAAAAGAATAAGAAAGAAAAAAAAAAGAGTGGCAAATGGTAATTATGCAGATAAAAATAAAAACAATCAGATAAATGTCTCAAATTCAATGTTATCATTTAAATTATTATTTATAAATTATAAGATATCAGAAAAATTATAGAGATCACATTAATCAATCATTTTTCGAGATATAGATTTTCTTTGTTTGATCATGATTTTCCATATCAACTGATTGTCAGCTAATCTTGATCTCATATTAAAAATTTCAGAGTGCAATGATTGTTAATACAGTAAAATTTTCATATAAAAGATGAGAATTAATTTTAAATTGTCATACAGTTACCAAACGTCAGCTAAAATGCAAGCAATTATTACTTTTGGTGTTTTATGCATTCTTGCATTTTCAAGCACATCAGGTAAAAACAAATTATACATATATTTAATATTTATCTAGTTGTAAAATAGATCATTCAATTTTAAATTGTTTAATATTTATTATTTTCTTTGTTATTTATTTGATTTATTTAAAAGCTCGAGAAATTCCAAGAGTTGTTGGTGGAAGTGTTGCATCAGAGGGTTCCCATCCTTATCAAGTATCATTGAGAACAAAAAGTGGATCTCATTTTTGTGGTGGTGTTATCATTGATAAACGTTGGATTTTAACAGCTGCTCATTGTATTGTTGGGTAATTGAAAAATTCTATTCAATCAATAATTGTTGTTGTCACACTGATAATTTATTTAATTAAATTGTATATGTTGATAAACCATTTCAGTGATCAACCATCATCAGTATTTGTAGTTACTGGAACAATTAGTCTCTCACAAGGTGGTACAAAATACGAAACAGATTTATTGATTGCTCACAAAAATTACAACAGTGCTGCATTTTCAAATGACATTGGTTTAATTCGTGTTAAAATTGATATTGAATTTAGCGAAACAGTTAGCTCAATAAGTTTACCAACAAGTGATTTTGATAAAGAAAATTATCCATGCAAATTATCTGGTTGGGGATCAACAAGTATGGGAAGTTCATTACCTGATAAACTTCAAGAACTTGATTTACTTGTTATTGCACAAAATGAATGTAAAACTGTTCACAATATGATTACAACTGATCACATTTGCACTTATACTAAATCTGGTGAAGGTGCTTGCCACGTAAGTATTTTATTAGTTTTTTTTTTATCAAAAGAATATCGTACCTATTATATACTTTAACTTGTTTTTTTTTTTACTTTAATTTTCACAGGGTGATTCAGGTGGTCCATTGACATCCGATGGAACATTAATCGGTTTGGTTTCATTTGGAAGACCATGTGCTCTTGGTTATCCAGGTTTGTTATATTTTTTTTAAATCATTTTTTATATAATAAGAATAATAAAAAAACCATTTTAAAATATTTTTATTTTTTTTTCAGATGTTTTTACTCGTGTATGGACATTTATCGAATGGATTCAAACCAACATTCAAGAAAATAGTGTTTACTAAAACTATAAAAAAAATTTTATTACCTATATTAATTATTAACAAACGTCGAATGTACCTTATTAATAATCGCTAAAAAATAAAACTGCAGATGTATTTTTAATTTGACTATAATTAATAAACTAATTAAAAATTGATTATCTATATCTGTACATAATTGTTTTCTTTTTTTTCACTCTCTAAAAATGCAACTATACTATTTATTATTAATCAACCATTTGAACAAACTATATAATTATTAAGTATGGCATTAAAAAAAAATAAAAAAATAAAAAATTTCCTATTAATAAATGTCTAAGAAAATTAAGATTATTTTATATACAAATAAATTGACTTGATTGATTTTTAATCGAAGATTCTATCGAATAAAAATTAAATTTAAATATGAAAATTATTAATTACTCACTGAATGATAGATGTTTTTTTTTATTTTTTTTTCAACTATAGTAGAGGTGTTTGAAGTTTTTACATGAAAAGATGTAATAGAGAAATAAATCTTAAACAGATAACTGTATTTGACAATATATTTTTATTTTTTGAACATACTTTGTATATCACACGGAGAGAAGGTGTAAAGATATAGTGTAAAGAAGATGTAAAGAAATAGTACACTGTCTGTTGTGACAAAATATTTTCTTGATAAAAATAAAAATGCATTTTCCCTGAGGGTGGGAAATAAAAAAAAAAAAAAGACCGCGCAATGCACATATATATTATTCATTGAAAATACATCAAATATGCGCATATTTAAAAATGGTATATTTTTCCTAGTAGGGTCATCAAATATTAACAGCGCGCGAAGCGAGGAAATAAAAATAAAACAAATGTTATTTCTCACTCACCCCTTTGATAGATGAATTATTAATATAAGCCTTGCGTGACAAATATAACGAAAAATTCTTGCAAAAATATTATTTTTTTTTTTCCATTACACGATGGAACTTCATGAAGCAAGTCCAAATCTTGAACATAAAAAGTGGAATAGCGATACAAGCTATGCTCTAGGCTTGTATCGGTTTTATTATAAAATTTTAGGAATTTGGCCATTAGAATGTGACAGTTTACTTTCGAAATTTCAGGTATCAATTATTTTAATAATTTTGGTATGTATATTTATAAGAAAAATATCATAAAGTTTATCCGAAAATTTAATTATTCTATATGTATAGAAACTTTGCAATATTTTATGATAACATTAATGTAAATTAATTTTTACAGTTTTCAACAATATTGAGTTTCATTTATAACTTGATAGTTATTGGTAACTGTGCTCAAATTACAGAATTTTCTGATATTTTAGTTTCCACAAATTGCTGTTTCATAGGAATATTTCAAATTTTTATTCAACGTATGGAAAAAAAAAAAATATCATTTATCCTTCAATCAATTATTGATGATTGGGAAATAACTGTAAATAAAAAATCTCGTAATATCATGAAAAAAAATGCTTACTATGGAAGAACTGCATTTTTAATACAAATCAGTAGTGCTTATATAGCTACAATACAAATTATTTTAATTAAACCATTGATAATTATTTGGAATAGTGATCAAAACTATGAAGATTTGAAACAAAATTTTAGAGTAATGCCAGTTAGACCAGTTTGTTGGGTACAAAAAAAAATATCATTCAATTTTTATATTATTTCCTATGTTTATGAAACAATAGAAATGATTTTCGTTGCAATTGTAACGATACCATGTTTTTTTTTCTTTTGTAATATTGCTATTCATTTATATGGACAATATAAAATACTTTTTGATCAGCTTAAGTACTTTAAAAGTATTAATAATATAAACACTAAATTAAAAGAAAAAAAAATTATTTATAAATTTTTAAAACGTCACAATGATTTACTTGAAATATCAAAAAATTTTGAAGAAATTTACAATAAAATAATCCTCGTTGATGTTGGCACCGTGATTTTACTCACATGTATTCCAGGTTTTGTTATATTTTTCAATTTTTCTTAACAATACATAAAGTATAATAATTAAATTATAAAAATTAATTATTTTGTTTATCTTTAATTAAAGGAATTGGACTTTTACTAGCATTCGAGTATAATTATTCAATAATTGTTACTGGTGGATTTATCGTTAGACTACTTATTTTGCTTACAAGATTATTTATGTATTGTTTTGTTGGTGAAAAATTGAGTGGGATAATAAATAACATCGATATTATAATTTACAATGATATTAACTGGCACGAGTTGGATACTAAAATCGTCAAGATGTTTAAATTTATTATGATGAGAAGTTTGTATCGATATGAATTAACTGCATATCATATTTTACCATTAAATTATGAGAGTTTTATTAAAATTGTCAAAACAATAGGTTCATATTTTTCAGTACTTAGATTGATGCTTATTGATAGTGAATAATCATTTTCAAATGATCAAAATACAATTTAAAATTGTCGAATCATATATAAAAATAATTTAATAATATTTTCTTTTTTAATTTTAAATATGATATTCTATTTTATTTAATGGAAATTATGATCATTATGTGTAATAATAAATTGTTTAATAAAAAACCATAAAAAATTTTAAATAAAATAATTTTTTTGTTCTCACTAGAACGTATATTTAAATAAATAAATAAAATATATTATTATTGTTTAGTGATTTTATTTTCTATAATATTTCTGATTTCTCAATAATATATCGAAAAAAAAAAAAACATTTACGTACGACAGATAAATTCAATCATATTGCCGATGATAACATTACCGATAACAAACTATACTTGATTTTATCATTCTCTTTTCAAAGTATAAAAAGCCTAATTTCAGTAAAAATTTATATTAATATTTTTATTTATCATGAAGCTATTTAGAATTATTATTTTTTTATTGACTATTGCAATAAGTGTCAATGGTAAGTGTTATAAAAAATCATAAATAATTAGTTTTTCTTTCTAAATTATTTTTTGATAAATTTGATTATTCATCAAAGGTCGAAAAATTCCACGAATAGCTGGAGGTTCGGATGCTAATGAGTCGTATCCATATCAAGTTTCATTGAGTACAAAACTTGGTCATCGTTGTGGAGGTGTCATCATCAACAATCGTTGGATTTTAACAGCTGCTCAATGCATTCACGGGTAAAGCAAATAAAGAATAAAAAAAAAATGAAAAATATATTTTAATTTTACTATTATTTAACAGATCATCATTGTCATCATTTTTTATTATTGTTGGAACAAATGTTTTATCTCAAGGTGGCACAAAATACTATCCTGAAACGATATTTGTCCATGAAAAATTTAATCAATTAAATTACAACAATGATATAGGTCTTGTTAAAACATCAAGTGTAATTAAATTTTCACAAGCTATCAACTCAATAAATTTACCAACTGATAATTATTTAAATATGGAAAATAAATTATGTCAATTTACCGGTTGGGGTGCACTTGATTACAATGATCCACCTGAATCACCAACAGATAAACTTCAAAAAATTGATCTTTTAATTATTTCAAAAGAAGAATGTCTATCACAATGGCATTTTGCAATAGATCCTTCAAATGATATCACCACTAGCCATCTATGTACTTATACAAAAGTTGGAGAAGGTGTTTGTCACGTAAGTTTTATCAGTTGAAAAAAAAAAATACAATCTTCTTATCTTTAATTAAATGTAAAACTTGATTTTATTTTTTTTTTCAGGGTGATGCAGGAAGTCCATTGGTGTTTAATAATACCCTAATTGGAATATCATCATATTCTTTCTACTGTGCAGTTGAAAAACCTGATATTTTTATTCAAATTTTAAGCTACAATAATTGGATAACAACAGTCATCAATAATAATAGTTAATAAAACTGTATATACTTTATAAAATTGATTAAAAAATAAAATCTGATAAATGTATTATCGTAAATCTGATGTTTGATAAACTATAAGTAAAAAATAAATAAAGATAACATTGCTTCTAAAATATAGATAATTTTTTTTGTATAAAAGACAAAATTTAATTTAAAAAATGTTCATAGCTTCAAATATGAAGATTATTATTGGAATAATTCTACTTGTTGGCATTGCATTATTATCAAATGGTAAATTTTGATTATCAAAAAATTCATTTATCATTTAAATAAATAAATCATTCAACAATTATAAATGTAAATTATTTAATTTTTATTATTTAAAATAAAAGCTAGAGAAATTCCAAGAATTGTTGGTGGAAATGTGGCTCCAGTTGGATCACGACCTTTTCAAGTATCTTTAAGATCAGATTTAAACCGACATTTTTGTGGTGGTTCAATAATCAGCAATGAATGGATTTTAACAGCAGCTCATTGTATCAATAGGTAAATAATAAATAAGTCAAAATTTATAATATGTAATCAAATTGTTAATGAAAAAAAAATTGTTATTATTTTTTATATAGTAAATCAGAGTCATCAGTAATAGTCGTTGTAGGAACAAATAGTTTATCATCAGGTGGTGAAAAATACAAAGCTGATTTGTTGATTGTTCATGAAAAATACGATAGTTTAATGTTTGCATATGACATTGGTTTAATTCGAACAGCAAAAAGAATTAAATTTTCCGAAAAAATTAGCTCAATTGATTTACCAACAAGTGATTTTAATAAAATTAATTATCCAGGTAAATTATCTGGTTGGGGAACAACACAATACGGTGGTCAATCTCCAGATAAACTTCAAGAACTTGATTTAATGATTATTTCACAAAACAAATGTCAGTCTTATTTTGGTAATGTTGTTGGTAATCATCACATTTGTGGAATGACAAGAGCTGGTCAAGGTGCTTGTCATGTAAGTATATTTAATTAATTTTTTTTACTAATGAAATTATTAACTAATGACAATGTTATTAATTGAAGTCTTGTTGGAATTATTAAACACAGGGTGACTCAGGTAGTCCACTAACTTCTGATGGAATTGTCGTTGGTCTAGCTTCATTTGTTCGTCCATGTGCTGTTGGATTCCCCGATGTAATAATAAATTAATTTTAAATTCAATTTTATTCTCAAAAAATTGTAAAAAAAAATTATTTTTCTTTAAAGGTTTACACAAGAGTTTGGACTTTTATGGATTGGATACAAAGCAACATCAAAGAGAATTAAATTCTTCAAGTTTAAAGTAACATTACTTGATTTTTTTTTTTCTCTCAACCAGAAAACAAGTAATTTTTATCGTTAAAATAAAGACAACAAGATTTATAAAAAATTTTAATCTTAATAAATTCATACTCAATGAAATTGAAATTAATAAAGTTGTTTTTTTTTTTATTATTATCTCCCGTTTTGTTATTCTTATCAGATCCAGTGTATTTATTTTTATTATGTACTGATTTACTTGAGAGAAATGATCATTGAACTCGAGACAAAATATCTACTCAAGTAGTTGGCTAATCAGTTTGATAAAACTACAAATAATTGATTAAAATAATCAAGAGGCATGGTAGTTCCTCGAGTCAAGTATGAGAAAGAAATATATATGTGTTGATGAGAATATAGCAACTGTTCTCTGTGTTAAACGTCGTTGTGAAGATGAACCACTGGATCATTTATTAATATCATGTAAACGTAAAAAAATTAATGATGAAACTGAAGAATCACTTGTTGAAGCTGACATACAAAATCTTCACATAGCAGTTGTTAAATTTGCTAGAACATTCGATAACCAGGTAATAAATTATTTTAATTTACAGAAAAATAAAAAAAAGAAATATACATTAAATTAATTTTGATGATATTAATATTTTTAGGACATAAATATTGCTAAGCATTTAAAGAACCAGACAAAAGATGATATTGAGACAAATTATAAAAAATAACAATAAATAAATAATAGTTCTGTTGATAATAAAATTGATGATGATGATGATGAAAAAATAAGTAACAATGGAATGACAATAATTGATGTTGAAGATTGTTCAACTGAATTACCACATGATGAAGTAATTATTGCATTTTTAATTCAACTAATATATAAATTTTATTAGCTATTATTCATAAATCATAATGATTAATTTTAATTTTTTTACAGGCAGCAAAATATGTTTATGATGATCATCGTGAAGGTGAAGGATATAATTGTGATAATCCTGATGATTCAGATTCAAATTCAGAATCAAATTGGCGAACAGATTATGGTGATGAAGAAGATGATTATACTGATAATGATAATGACAGTTTAGTAGATGAAGATGATATGGTACAGGCATTCAATAGATGTGGTGTTGATGATGAATTTGATAATCCATATGATGAAGAATCGTCTGATGATGATTATTATAAGGATAAACTTGATCAAGCTGATATTAATATTGGTGGACTTCTATATGCCAAATACAAAGCTAAAGAAAATGAATTTGATAAAGATGATGATGATGATGATGATAAAACTAAAAGTGACAGTGAAACGAGTAATTCCAGTGATTCAATTGTAACTGAAAATAGTACTGATGATGAACAAATGATTGAATAATAATCTTATTATTATTTATTATTTTATATAACAAAAAAAAATATTATCTTCACTATTTATGTATTTTAAATAACTTTTTTCTATAATCATTGTATTATTTTGTAAATAAATTAGCACGATAATATTTTTAAAAATAATGATAAATAATTCCAAAAATTAGACATAATTTTTATATTTATTTAAATATTTTGACAATTTTTTTAATAACATTTTTGATACAATATTTTAAACTTATTTATATAAAACAAAAAAAAAAATATTTTTATTGTATTTCGATTATTGAGATAATTTTTTCTATTGTTTATCCAAAACGTAAAGATATCAATATGCATTGAATACTTTTTTCACAATGTTTACAATCAATTCTTTTTCCTGTTCTTAATTTACAATACATGACTTCATGTATTGGCTCATTAATATGAACATAAGTAGATTCAGAAATGCCCCAAGCTTTATTAACTTCAACAATATCAGTATTATTAAATAAAAATAAATCTTCAATTTTAGAATTTAAAAATGAACTATTATCAATATGTCCAATCATATTTTGTGATATATCTAGCTTATTACATTTAACACCATAAAAATTATTTTTTTTAATAACTTCAAGTTTATTATAGCTTAAATTAAAATTTTGAAAATTTTCATTACCACTTATCATCATTGCACCATCATCAATATAATTAATTTCATTGTTATTCAATACAAGGTCAATTAAATTTTTAAGATTATCAAATATATTTACTGATATAAATGTTATTTTGTTAAATGATAAATTTATAAATTTAAGATTATTTAGTAAATCAAATGTACCAACATTTATTGTCTTAAGTGATGTCTCAATTATTATTAAACTTTCAATTTGTAACAAACAATTTAATGAATTTTTTTCTAAATTATAAATTAAACCTTTTTTATAACGAATATCAATAATTGATTTTGGTATATTTTTTGAATGTAAATTTTGACAAATACCAATTGAATTATTACCAATAATTTCAAGAGTTATTAAATTTTTAAGCTTCATTATAACTTGACTAATATACACGTTATTTAATTCATAAGGTTTAATTTTAAGATACTTTAATGATGGTAAAAAACTAAATAAATTATTTTTAATTAATACTGTTCCAACATTTAATTCTAAATTTTCTAGCTTTGTTAAACCTTCAAATGATTCAGGATAAAGATCAATTCCATACTTGTCATTGTCATTATAAATAATTAATGTTTTTAATTGATTTTTTAAAGATGATTGTTTAAATGCATGTTTACTAATTGACTGAATGTCATTAGTATTTATTTCAACTTTATCAATCACCGTCCATGGAAGAATATCAAAAATATATTCTGTAACATCTGTACTTGATTTAACAGATAAAATAGAATTATGTTTTTTACATATTTCAATCATCCATACTTTATTTTCACATGTTGCTTCAATTTCTAAATTACTTACAGCCCATGCCCAAGGATTTTTTTTTAGTTTATCATTATTATAAACATATAAAATCTCAAGATTTAAATTTTTAAATGCATTATTTTCAATTGAAATTATATTGTTGTTTGATAAATCCAACACATAACATTTAACACCAAAAAATGTATTTTCTTTTATATGAATTAATGAATTATAACTCAAATCAAGTAGTGATAATTTTTTATGATTAAATGCCTTGTCATCAATAAATTGAATTTTATTTTTTTTCAGTATAAGTATATTTAAATTTTTTAATGGTTCAAATACATCTTGATTAATATGTGTTATTTGATTTGATGTCATTGTCAATTCATAGACATTTTCAAGTCCATCAAATGCTTGGCTTTCAATTATTTCAAGACTGCTATTATTTATATCAAGAATTTCAAGTTTATTTAAACAAGAAAATACCATTGGTTTTAAAATTTTAAATGTACCAATTGCATAACGAAGACGTATGATATCAAAAGTTTTATTTTTACATTTTTCATGACAAACATCAATTATACTATGATAAATAATTGAAAAACTATGTAATGTTGATATATTTGTTAATAATTCACATGAAAACATGCTGTAAAATATCCAAGATTGAGTTGTTGAAATTTCAAGTAGATTTAAAGATTTTAAATGATGAAAAGGAGATATTTTGAAAAATATTGGTTTGGTATTAAGTTTCAAGACTTTTAAATTTGACAATCCAGCAAATGAATCTTTATTGATAGTAAATATTTCTTGTATAGATGTAATTATTAATATTTTTATTTTTAAATTATAAAATGCATTATCATCAATTGATATTATATTATAGTCGTTGATATGAAGCATCATAGGTTGCCATAGATCAATGACAAATGATTTTACTGATGTCAATGACATTGATTCAGAATTTTTACAAATTTTAAAATAATTATATTTACTCAAGTAACATGTGTCTGTTAAATTTTTAGTACTTATTGGATTGATAGTCTTGGATGTTATTTGATGAATGCTATTTTTACTTTCAATAGAGCCAATTGCAAAATCAGAAATTTGATAATTCAAATATATCATTGTCATATAATAATCAATACCCCAATTTCCAATATTAATATCAAAAAATTGATTTTTATAAAAATAAATTGTATCAATGTGAGATTTATTAAATGCTTCATCAACAACAGCAACAATTTTACTATTTGTAAAATCAATAACACTACATTTAATATTTTGAAAAATACCTTCTCCAATAATTTCCAATGAGTTATAACTCAAATTTAATAATGATAATTTATTATTATCAATTTTAAATGCTCCATTATCAATTTTATTTATTGAATTATTACTTAAATCAATAATATTCAAACTTTTAATATTAAATATATTTGCAGGTATGTGAGTCAGTTTAACATTTGATATTAATGATATTGTTTTTAATTTTTTTAAAACACCAAATGTACCAGGTACAATAAAAGTTAAATTACTCTCAGCAATTGTAAAATGTTGAAGATTTTTTAAACACATTAATGATTGACGATTTAGTATTTCCATTGAACTACCAGTATATTGAAGTTGTAATATTTTGACAGGATTATTTTCATTTATTAAATTACAAATATCAATATCTTTATGATTTAAAAATTCTAGTTTTTGTAAATTCAAATGTTTTTTTAAAATATCATTGAAATGTTGTCTTGTTTTATTGGCTAATTGTATTTTTAAATATTTTAAATCATCAAGACCATAAAAAGTATCTGGGTCTATTAAAATTGAGGCTGAATTAATTTCTAAATTTTCTAATTTTTTAAAATTTGAAAAAACAAGTGGTTCAATATGCAATTCAACATCAACAGCAAAATTAATTTGTAAAGTTTTAATTGTTGCAGATGATAATGATATATTTTCAAATGCATTATTTTGTAAGACGTTAACTTTTTTATTTGTTATTTCAATTTTATCTGGATATTTTTTGATAATTGAATCTTTTTCTTGAAATACTGACCAATTACCTGACTCACAACTTCTGTATGATCCCAAAATAGTTGTGTAACAGAAAGTTGTCTTTGAAAATAC
>MKYW01000085.1:86375-114387 GCA_015776835.1 Aphidius ervi
AAAATTAAATTATTCTTTATTATCGGTGATTTTTTTAACAATAAATTACGTAAATTTATGTGAATAAATGACGCAGTTATTATATTTTATTGTAATGTAAATATTCTTGATAAAAATCAAAATAAGCAGACAATTTTATTTGCTTTTATTCTTATTTTTTTATTTATTTATTTATTTTTTTTAATTTAAACAATAGATTAATTAAAAACACGCGTAAAAAATTATCAAGTTAATTTTTACCTTTGTTTTACGAAAAAATGTAATTTTTTTTTTATTTATCAATGATATAGTCATAATTTATTTTGATTTATTTATTTAAAAAATATAAAATAAATAATGTTTAATCAGATGTTTGTAGTTTTTTATATTTTTCTTTCCGACAAATTAAAGATGTTAAAAATTTATTTTTTTAATACAAAATTCATTACAGTTTCAAGTCAAAATCATATAAAAAATTAGAATTAGAATTAGAATTAGAATTTTTATTTAATAGCCCAGCTGGCAAAGCCAAATGATAGGGCCTTTCATAAAACACCATTTACATTTCATACATATTTTCTTCATTCAGTGTTAATAAAGTACAAAATAATAATTAATAATAAAAAAAAAAAAAATAAAATAATTGAAAATACGATAATAACTAAATTAATACAAAATTATTTCAAGATTGCTCATGTCCTACTGGCAGTACAAATTCAATTAATATTATTTAAGTCTCAATACACTTGCTAATTTAATGTGTCTAGACATGCCAAAACAGTTAATATCATCCTTTGCTAAATTTACCCATTTATTTACTGACAGCATTAAATTATTCGAAACTTTTTTATTATTGAATCTTGATGCATTAACAAGAGGATAAAAAGGCAATTGCTTTTTTTCCCTTGTGTTAATGTAAGGTATGTTTATCATCATTTTTTGGATATTAAATAAAAAATAATTATGTTAAATTATTTTTTTCATCCCAATACCGATGGACTAGAATTATAATCAATATACATTTCGATTGTATTTAACTTTGTTTTTTTTTTTTTTTGTTAACAATTGCGATTTATTTTATTTATTTATTTATATATTTATTTTATTTATTTATTTTAATCAATTAAAATAAAAAGGAAAGAGAAAGCTGTATCTAAGAAAGATGTTCATGTTAATTTTTTTTTTTCTTTAACTATCAAACTTTCTCTCTCTCTCTCTCTTTTTCTCTCAATCATCATTTAAATATTTGTCAACTAATCGACATAAAAATATCATTTCTTTTTTAAGTTTAGTATAAAATTATCATATTGATCCTGTTATGGAAACCATATGATATCTAACGTTTGAATGTCAAGGCACTGTTTCTATTTGTTAACTGTAACTGAGTGTTAACGGTCGTATTGGATCCCCAAGGTAATAAATAGTATATCCAAGAAGAAGAAAAAGAAAAAGTTAACTGTATCTATGAACGAAAAAAACAAGCTCACATCAAATCAGTTGAATATTTTTATATTTAATAGAATGAAGCACTCCATAAGATTTTTATTACTACTGAGTGTTGCAGTTACTACAACAAATGGTTATACATTTTAATTGATTATTTATAAAAAAAAAGTAGCATTTTAAATTAATTTATTATTTTGCGTTCAACAGCTTTACCAACTACAAAAATTGTTGGTGGTCATGATGCAACAGTTGGAAAATATCCTTATCAAGTATCTTTACAAACTTCATTTGGCTATCATCGATGTGGTGGTTCAATAATCAACAAAAAATGGATTCTAACAGCTGCTCATTGTTTTCAAAGGTAAGAAGAAGGTTAAAAAAATATTTACCGTTTAAAATTATATAATAAAAATAATGTTGAATGTATGGTTTTTTATATAGAACAAAGCCGAGTGATGTTATAATAATGGTTGGATCAAATTCATTGATAAAACCAGGTAAAATATATAAAGTAGAAAAAATAATAATAAACGATTTTAATCCAATGAGGAGAACAGGTGATGTTGCACTTATCAAGTCACTTGATGACATTAAATTTGATGAATTTGTTCAGCCAATTAATATTACAAGCAAGAACTATGATGAAGCTGGATATTCAGTTGTTTTAACTGGTTGGGGACTCAATGTAAGAATAAAAAAAAAAAAGCAAAACTAATTGGTTAATTATTTTATCAAGTGATTGATATTATTGTGTTGATTGACAGGCTAATAGAACAAGATCAGATCAACTTCAAGAAATTGAACTACAAATTGATAATCAATATCATTGTCATCGAGTGTGGTCAATAACTGATGGTGAAATTTGTACATTGGCTAAAATCAAGGAAGGTGCATGCAGGGTAAATAGATAAAAAGGAAAAGTATTTTTTTTTTTATTTTACATCATGAGGGTAATTATTTACAGGGGGATTCAGGTGGTCCACTTGTTGCTGATGGTGTTCAAATTGGAATTGTATCATATGGTGAACCATGTGCGAAGGGTATACCAGGTAAATTAATAATACATATAAACTATTTTTTTAAAAAATAAAATAATAATTAATTTATCATTTTATTTAAGATGTTTTCACGAGAGTTTATTATTATCGTGACTGGATTGAGCAGCACAGTAAATTGTGAGAATATTATTTATATATTTATTATTAGTCGTTAAAAAAAATACGACTAATTGTAAATACAAAAAACATGTGTACGTGAATTATTAAATTAATTATGAATGAAATGAAATGAATTTTTAATAAAATATAAATTAATAATAAAATAAATGTAAATTATTGTTTCATAAAAAATAAATGATGAAAAAAATAATAATAATATTGTTGTTATTTAGTGACTCACCCAATGAAGAAAAAAAAAAAAAACAACAAAAAATGAGCCATGAAATGGTCAAAGCTCTGTCCTTGTCGTTCCCACTAATTTGCAATTTTTATAATCAAAATAAAACAAATTGATAAATAAAATGTGCCGAGTTTTTTTTTTTTCACAACAATTGAATATTTATAATAATTATTCAACTAACACAGTACACAAATTTACTAATTATAAATGAGAATAAAAAAAAAAAAACAAAAACAAAAAACGATCAAGCATCAAATTGCTCCATTTTTTAAAACAATGAATTAACTATTAAAAAATTATTAATTATCAGCTTTGATTATATCAATCGATTCGCCGTCAAAAGCACTACAATTTTAATATAAATTTATAATTATTACTTTAATTTTTTGACATTAAATAATTGCTTAAACCGGAGCAGAAATCATTTACGTTAAAACTATTTAGCATTTGCGAGAAACTGTTTTTTTTTTTTTTCATACATATAACATGGCGGTCAAATTTCGGTGGCGCGCTAAAATTTGAAATACAATTATAGTTTATTATTCCACCGCTACGAGCACTGATACTTGAAAAGAAAAAAAAAAACAAAAAAACAAAAACAACATCATAATAATAGAAAATAATAATAACAACCAACAGCTGATATCAAATGTCAAAAATGAGATAATGAGATAATAATAATAGAGATAATGAATATTTATTTTACAAAGGTCTCAATAAATTGTTTAAAAAAAATATTAAAACACCAAAAGGCCTGTAAAGTCATGTAATAATAATTATTTATTAAATTAATTACAAGTAATAGATTTAATTGTTGTTCTATTTATAAACACCCCCTGCACCCCCCGCAGCATCTTATAAAGATGATAAGCGCAGTTCCGCGCCCCGTATTCCGTAACATATCAATGGCGACTTTGCAAATTATAGCCCAATAAAAATAAATAAATCATAAATATAAAAACTGGGTAAATTAATTTAATTAATAAATATTAAATAAATTATTATTTGTTAAATTAGATATCATTTAATGGTAAGAGTAATTGTCTATGTTAAAAAATGTTATAACAAAATTTTTGACAGCAATTGTGACAGTTGCTTGTGAGTTGTCAGATTTGTGGTGATAAATAAATATATAAAAAATTATTTATTAAATGGTAAGATGTTATAAATTATTTAACATATAATTAATTTTTTTTCGTTATTGTTTTTTAATTATATTAAATTTATTTTGTTGAAAAAAAATTTAAAATTAATATTTATATTTTGTTTGTTTTGACAGATGTTTGTTGATATTTTTAAATTATTTTTGAGGCTCTGGGATTCATTTGATGATACTTATCATCTTGACAAGAATACCAGCTCATCAAATTAAATTTAATAATAATTTTTCAACAAGTTTATTTATTTATTTATTTTTTTATAAGAAAAAATAAATAAAATAATGGAAAACTTGGAATTAAATTTTGACATGACCTTGGACTCGCTGAATTTAACAGAATCAGAATCATCAATTTTAGAACAACAATTTTTATTAAATAATCAAGATTTAATTGATGATATTGAAAAATTAAAAATAAATTATGAAAATTATAAAACAGAAAATGAATTATTAAAGCTATCAAATAACGAATTAAAAAAAAAAATATGTGAACTATATAAAAATGAACAATTAAATTTAAATGATAAAAATAAGTTAGATAATTTATACAAAGATTTAAAATGTCAATCAATTGTCATTGAAAATTCATCAAATTGGTATAAAAAAAAATTTCACGAATCAGAAGCAATAAATGTAACATTAAAATGTGATATTGAAACATATGAAAAAGTATTATTACAAAGAGAAAAAACAATTAATGATTTAATTCAAAAATCAAATAGCCATGATGAGCTAATAATTAAATACAACAATTTACACATAAAACACAATGAATTAATTAATAAAAAAAATCATGTGCCATTAATTGATGACAATTTAAATTTGCAAAAATCAAATGATGATAAAAAAATTAACGACAAAAGTAGCGAATACATTATAAAAATAAATAGCTTAGAAAATCAATTAGAATTATTAGAAAAAAAATATTTAAATTCTGAAAGTTCTCGATGTCTAATTGAAGCATCATTAAATGATTGTCGAAATAAAATATTAAATTTAGAAAATAATATAAAATTAAATGAGCTAAAAAATATTGAATTAATTGAAAAACTTAAATTATATGAAAATAATTGTGAAATATTAAATAATGAAAATAAAAAATTAAATTTAATATTATTATCATCTAAAAAAGAACAGTGCCAAATTGAAGAAGGTATTATTAATTTACGTATACAATTAACAAACATGATTACCCAGTATAAATCACTTAAATTACGTAATAATAATGTAGAAAAAAAATTATTAAATTATTGGGATTTAATTGATGATAATAAACAATTAAAAAAACAAATAATATTAATGAAAAATTCATATCAACAACGAGTTAATGAAGAAATAAATAAATCAAAAATTGCTGAAAATTTATTGAATAAAGAACGTGATGATAAATTGATGATTTATCAACGTGAAAAAACAATAAATTCAATGAAAATTTGTCTTTATCAGTCACTTGAAAGAGAAAAAAAATTAAAAGAACAATTAAAATTATTAGCAAAAGGTGCTGATGAAAGTGTTGATGAAGGTTATGCTGATGGTGGTGCTGTTACATTTGATGTATCAATAACATCACCAGCTGAAATTGATCCAAGTATTATTAATTTTGCTGCTGAACTTGTTAATAAAAGTAATAATTTTTTAAAACCACTTCAACCAACTATCGATGAGTTGAGAAAAAAAATTGAAAATCTTTCAAATTATAAATGTTTAAAAAGTATTTAACAATATTATTGTTTTTTTGTTTGTTAATATAATATAGTATTTAATAATTTAATTTGTAAAAAAAAGTATAGTTATATTTATTGAAATTCCAAGATGAAAAAAATATTTATTTATATTAATGATAACTATTTGTGATTCCAGTAGTATTAATTATGTATTATAATTTTTTTTTTGTTTGCTTTTTGTGTTAATTAATAATAATGACTATTAATATTATAAATATTTAAGAGAAAAAATAATACACTAATATTCCAAGAGAAAAGACATCAAACAAGCTACAAAGTAGCTAAATTCAATTGTTTTTCTTTTTTTAAATAAAAAAATTAACAAATTGTTATTATGTAAATATAATTACTTTGTAATAAGTGACCAATGTTATTGTTTTTAAATAATTTAATAAATTAAAAATAATTAAATTAGAAAAATGTAAAAAACTGTTATTATTTTCGATTAACTAATTATTTTAAAACTAAAAAATACGAGTGTCTAATTGACATAATCCTCAAGACCTTAAAAAATAATAATAAATAAAAAAAAATAATAATGCAATTAAACAAATAAAATGTAAACAACAAAATCATGTTTTTTTTTTAATTTTTCAAGTTATTTTTATTCATGAATTTGAGAAAAAAATAAGCATTTTACTTAAGTGGAATAAAACGTGAAGAGTGAGTAGCACCAATACCGGGTCTACCATGTTTGACAGGTTTGTATGTTACTGAAAATTCACCAAGATAATGTCCAATCATCTCAGGTTTGATTTCAACTTGATTAAATGTTTTACCATTGTATACACCAACAATTGAACCAACCATTTCTGGAACAATGATCATATTACGAAGATGAGTCTTGACAATTTCTGGTTTTTCATGTGGTGGTGCTTCTTTTTTTGCTTTACGTAATTTCTTAACAAGTGCCATTGGTTTTCTTTTTAAACCATGAGAAAAACGCCTTCTAGCACGAGCATGCATCAAATCCATGAGTCCCTCACTAAAAATTGACAAATTAATCAACAAATTAATAATTAAAATATTTTTTTACATGAAAATTGATAGATGATATTTGAGGTTATTTTTTATTTTACTCACTTTGGCATATCAAGGAGTTGATCAAGATCAACACCTCGGAAGGTGAACTTCCTGAAGGTTCTCTTCTTTTTCAAAGTTTCATCAACCTATAAACAAAATAATTAAATCACAATTAATTAACTGCAAATAATAAAACTCATTTATCACAATATTTTAGGGATAAAAAAACGTGGAAAACACAAAATCACTATCATTGTATTGATAAATAGTCATTTATATGACAAATATTAATAATCACTCAACACTTTATCACTCATTTTGTATATTATTTTACAATGATTACAATAATAATAACAGATTATTTATAATTAATTAAAAAAAATTACCTCTGGTACGCCTGCCATTTTTGAGCTGTTTTCTTGAAGAATTCAAGATAGAAAAGGACACGCGGAATAAAATTTCCGATAATAATAATATCACATTCTCATCTGGCGCTACTTATTTGTCCGGCATTTTGAGTAATTTTTATCAACTACTAGTTACAAACGGTAAGGTAGAGATGACATCATAATAATCAACACCAAAAAAAATTGAAATCAAATTTATAATTTATAATCGAATTTATTACTTCAATAAATAGCTCATTGTTGTAGTTATATTTAATACAGAAAAATGATCATATAAAAGATGACAGTTAATTTAAATTGTTGATTATTTATTATTTTCTTTGTTATTTATTTGATTTATTTAAAAGCTCGAGAAATTCCAAGAGTTGTTGGTGGTGGAAATGTTGCATCAGAGGGTTCCCATCCCTATCAAGTAGCATTGAGAACAAAAAGTGGATCTCATTTTTGTGGTGGTGTTATCATTGATAAACGTTGGATTTTAACAGCTGCTCATTGTATTGTTGGGTAATTGAAAAATTCTATTTAACCAATAATTGTTGTTGTCACACTGATAATTTATTTAATTAAATTGTATATGTTGATAAACCATTTCAGTGATCAACCATCATCAGTATTTGTAGTTACTGGAACAATTAGTCTCTCACAAGGTGGTACAAAATACGAAACAGATTTGTTGATTGCTCACAAAAATTACAACAGTGCTGCATTTTCAAATGACATTGGTTTAATTCGTGTTAAAATTGATATTGAATTTAGCGAAACAGTTAGCTCAATAAGTTTACCAACAAGTGATTTTGATAAAGAAAATTATCCATGCAAATTATCTGGTTGGGGATCAACAAGTATGGGAAGTTCATTACCTGATAAACTTCAAGAACTTGATTTATACTTGTTATTGCAAAAAATGAATGTTCACAATATGCTTACAACTCATTTGCACTTTTTACTAAATCTAGGCAAAGATGCTTAGTATAATAATTTAACTAGAAAAAGAAGAGTACTTTGAATTTAAACATCAAATTCTAATCAATGACTAGTTTAATAATAATAATTATCATCTAAATTTAATATTAATTATTTTGTTTTTTAAATTATATAAAAAAATAAACAAAAAAAAAAATTTATTAAATTAAATTACAAAAATCATTTTTTATCACAGTCAAAGATGATTTTTTGTTTTAAATAAAGAAAAAAAAAAAAAAAACAATTATAAACTAATTGAACACAATGAAATGAATTATTTAAATTCACTTTTTTCTTACTTTCTTTTTTTTTGTTATAAATCTTTCAATATTTATTATATCTTTTAAAGATATAAAAATAATTTTAATTTTTAAATTTGTAATTTTCTTTTCAAGTAATATCATCTTTTTTTTCTGATTTTAAATGAACACAAAAAAAATTCAATTTTAATAATAATAATAATAATATTAAATTGAAAAAAATCATGAAATATTAATAATTTATAATGAATAATAATAAATCAAATAATAAAGATATTTAAATTATTATTAATAATATTATTGATAATATTAATTCTAATAATAAAATGTGCAATGTTATGAATATTATTACGAGCCCATTGTCATCTTGGTGTTGTTGTTTCAGTTGTTTGACGAAAACGTTCATAATTACGACGATGATGATTATGATGATGATGATTTTTTCCACCACCTCGTCCACGTCCACCACGATTTTTTCTTCCATAATTATTATTTTGATTATTATTACTTTGTGATTGACGACAATCATTTGATTTGTCAATTTGTGATTGACTTTGTTGAGCAGTATTTTTTGTATCTTGTTGACGCTGTAATAAAAAATAAAAAACACATTATTATCATCATCAATTGTATAGCTAATAATTGCCAAATACTTACAACATTATTTTGACTCAATACATTCAAACTTGATCCAGCAGATTGAGTTGCAATTGAATCATCATCAACACCAGTATTATTATCATTATCATCATCTGTTCTCAATAACATTTTAATACCCTCAGCTTCAGGATCAATAATACCACCTTTTTCTTGTTGTTTTAAATATAATGAAGACATTTTTTTTTGTAATTCAAGTAGTTCATTTGTTAATGAAAAATCTGATGCATTTACAACGTCAATTGGTGGTGATGCCATACAAAGATTATCAAAATTACAATTAATAATAATATCACGACAAACTGGACATATTGCTTGAAATTCATTTGATGTTTCTTGTTGCCATTGTGGTAATTTATTTAATTCATCAATATAATATTTTTTAGATGCATTTATATGACGTCCAAGACAATATGAATGAAAATGATGATAACAATCTGTTTTTATAAATTCATCACCATCACAAAAACCATAAAGACATATTGCACATTGTCCACTTGGTAAATTACTTTTTGTTAAATTATCACGTATTATATCAATTAACTCAAACATAACTGGTTGTCCAATAAATGTTAAACATTTTAATTCAGTTTCATATTTAATTTTTTCAACTGTTTTTTCATCAAGTCCACGTGGATTTTTAAGTGTTATTAATGGTGATACATCTGGATAACCATTTGGTAAATTTGCTGATAATGTTATACAAACATATTGTGATTGACAATCTTCACCAGTTGATGGAACAATTAATGTTTCAATATTTATTGGTACACCATCATTATTTTTTGTTACTGTTAATTCATCATCAAGTAATATTGCACATAGTGCTTCAATTTCATCAGTAACACGTTCATCAATTTCTATATTTGACATTTTTTTAATTTATTTATTTATTTATTAATAAGTAACTCCAATTTTTTTTTTTATTTATCTTGTCAACACACTTTGACAGTATCAAAAAGAAAAAGAAAAAAAACCAATAAATTTTATTTTTTATTTTTGATGATTATTTATTTAGAACACACAAATAATTTTAGATAAAAAACAATATATTGATTATGAAAACTGTGTTTTTTTTATAGTTGTATATATTTTATTTATTTTTAACAAAGAAACAACAAAATTCAATACAAAATAAGTGTGTGCCTGGTTGTCGATGCCCATCGATGCCAAGGGGCGAGAGAGAAAATATATTTTTTTTTTTATTTTTTAAAATGGCGTTGGTGTCGGTAATACAGGTAGTTATTTTTTTAAATAAATATATAAAGGTCTAAAACTGAGTGTAAAATTAATTAATAATAAAAATGAATTTGTTAAATTTTTCCAGCTTGAAAGTTATTTAAATATAATTTTTTCAATATTAATCAATGATCATATCATCATAATACGATTAATTATTATCAATTGTTATTGTAAAATTATTTTTTTTAGATGAAATATTGAGAGATCCATCATTTTCTTCAGACCAAAAAGTAGCAATAATTGTCCAATCTCCATTGTGTTCCAAAGTTAAATTATTAAATTTAAATGAACAATCAATTATTCCAGTATAAAAAGGTGGATTAATTGATAATGATTGTGAAAGCATTGGTAAATCATGATTACTTTTCCATTTGCTTATTGCACCTTCAGGATAAACTCCCCAATAAACTGATGTTTTATCACAAGATTCATGATTAGGTTTACAAAGCCAACATCTGTATGGTTTTGTCTCAAATAATCGATTTGGAAATGTAAATTCAACCTCCAATGAACCTCCGATTTTTCCAAAAAATGATTCTTTCAGGGACTCTCTCAATGGCCCTTTAAAAATTAAATTTAAAATATTAAAAATATATATTTCTTTATTTTATATACAAATAAAACTCACCTGTTTCAATTTCATTAGTTTCTGTATTTTGACAATTTATTTTAACCGTCATGAAAATTAAACAAAAAAATAGTGGCAAAAATATACGATTCATTTTTGATGTTTTTTTTTTTTATAAAACCGTTCACTTTGCTTGCTGGATTGTAAAAGAAATAATTATTAATGTAAATTTTATTTATAGTCGTTTTGCTAATGATGCCATTTGAATCACATTGATACCCCAACGTGTGTTCACGTGATTTTTGCCACCTGGACACTCAATTAATAGCATTTATAAAAATAAAATTTATTTATAAAATCGCCTGTTTTATATAAGTATACATAAAATCTTTGTAAAAAATTTATTTTTAATTGTTTTTTTATATTCGCTTGTGTTGAAGGTCATATTTTATTACTTTATATCATCAAAATATTAATTATTATCTATATTTATAGTGTCAGTCTAAAGACCTTTATATAATTTTTTTTTTATTTTTAAATTATCATTTATTTTTATGCCAAAAGATTAAGGCTTTTTTTATTAATCCATTGAAAATATGTTATATAATTTTTTTTGTTAATTAAAAAAAATTACTTCAATTGTAATTTATTTAGAAAACAATTTTTAAAAAAATTATTCATTTAAATTTGCGCGCCATACCAAAAAAAAACATGGCTGCTTAAAATATAATAATAATCATTTCAACACACATTTTGCACATTTTTTTTTTTATGTTAATAAACGTGGATGAACCATGATTGAGATAACGTGTTAAATTAATTATCATTATTAACATTGTTTATCGATAATAATTATTAAAAATGGGTACTGATAAAGTGGCTCATCGTCCTGGTGCTTTGAAACAAACAAATAAATCACACAAAACTGGAAGTCATCGAAGCAAGGGTGCAATAAGTGCACAAACATGTGGTAAATTTTTGGTTATATTTAATAACAAATTTTTAATAATATTAATGATAATAATACTAATAATTTTAATATAAAAATTACAGGTAAAACATTTACCAAAGCTGCATCAAAAAAATTAAGAAAAGAACAAGGAAAAGAAGTACGTCGTTTACAAAATAAACAATTACGTGAAAAAAAACGTGAACAAGTTTTTGCAAAAAAACGTAATTTATGTGGTTCATTAGCACCACCAATACTCATAACAATAGTACCACTTCAAGAAGATTTTGATATTAAAAAAGTATTGTCATTATTAACTGAATGTGATGAAACAGCATATATTTGTCATAGTCCACAAGGTATAACACATATAAGTATACCAAGATTTAAACAAAGATTTAGTATATTAGTACCACCAATTGGTAATACATTTGCTACACTTGATGCAATTAAAGTATCAACAACAGTATTATTTTTAACATCAGTTGTTGATATTAATGATTCATATCGTTCTGATATTATTGATGATTGGGGTAAAGAAATATCTGAATCAAGTATTGCACAAGGTCTTCCAACATCAATTGTTGCTGTAACTGGTCTTGAAACAATACCATTAAAAAAACGTCATGAAATTAAACAACAAACACAAGATATTTTAACAAAATTAATACCAGATGAAAAAATTATACCATTGGATAAACAAACTGATGCATTAAATTTATTACGTAAAGCTGGTAATCAAAAACAAAAAAATATTATTTTTAGAACAAAAAGACCATATTTATTAGCTGAAAAAGTTAAATATACATCAGGTGATAATAATAATGGTACACTTGAAGTATCTGGATATGTTAGAGGTATGTCATTATCAGTTAATGGTCTTATACATATTCCTGGTTTTGGTGATTATCAAATGAGTCAAATTGATAAATTAAGTGATCCATATCCACTTGATAAATCCAAAAAATCATCAACAAATGATGTGCATATGAAAGATTTAAATGACGATCAAAAAGTACTTGATATTGCTGATCCAAATGAACAAGAATCATTAGAAATGGAAAATGTAAGTGATCCAATGGATGCTGAACAAACTTGGCCTGATGAATTAGATATGGCTGAAGCTGGACCATTGAAAAAAGATAAAAAAATTCTTAAAGTTGTACCAAAAGGTACATCTGAGTATCAAGCATCATGGATACCTGATGAAGATGGTGAAGAAATTGATGATGATGATGATGATTATGATGATAATAATTCACAAGATGGTAGAATGACTATTATTGAAGAACAAGATGAAGATACAGATGATGATGATGGTGATAATGATAATGATGAATTTGAAACAATGACAGTATCAGAAGCACCACCAGATGAACAACGTTATGATCAAGAAATTGATTTTTATGAAGAACGTGAAGCAATTGCTAAATTAAAAGAAGCAAAATTAGATGAACAATATCCAGATGAAATTGATACACCACAAGATCAACTTGCTAAAATAAGATTTCAAAAATATCGTGGTCTTGAATCATTTAGAACAAGTCCATGGGATCCAAAAGAAAATTTACCATTTGATTATAGTCGTATATTTCAATTTCAAAATTTTGATAGAACACGTCGTCGTGTATTTAAAGAAATTGATAATAAACATGCTGATGAAGATGATAATGATAAAAATGCAAAACATGGAATGTATATTAAAATATATGTTAAAAATGTAAAACAAGAATTATTTAATGCATTTTGTACATTAACAGAACGTCCATTAATTGTATTTGGTTTACTTTTAAATGAACAAAAAATGTCATTATTAAATGTAACATTAAAAAGAACAATGACAAGTGATGAACCAATTAAATCAAAAGAAAGATTAATATTTCAATGTGGATTTAGAAGATTTTCAACATGTCCAGTATTTAGTCAACATACTAGTTTAAAAAAACATAAATATGTTAGATATTTTCAAAATGATGATACTGTTGTTGCAAGTATGTATGGACAAATAATATATCCACCATGTCAAGTACTTTGTTACAAAGAAAAAAAAGATGGTAGTTTAAATTTAATTGCTAAAGGTAATGTACTATCAGCTGATCCAAATCGTTTACTTATTAAAAGAGTTGTATTAAGTGGTCATCCATTTAAAGTTAATAAACGTTCAGCTGTTATACGTTTTATGTTTTTTAATCGTGATGATATTAATGCATTTAAACCAGTACAATTAAGAACAAAATATGGAAGACGTGGACATATTAAAGAACCACTTGGTACACATGGACATATGAAATGTGTATTTGATGGACAATTAAAATCACAAGATACAGTTCACATGAATTTGTATAAAAGAGTTTATCCAAAATGGTCATATGAACCTTGTCTTTTGACTGATGAAACAATTGATCATTCAACAATGGAAACATAATTATTATACTTTGTATTAAAATATATTACAAAAAATTCAATAAAACAATACAATTCTTTAATTAATTTTTCTTGCTTATTTTTATTAATTTAATATATCATATAAAAAAAAAAAAAAAAAGAAAATAATTTTCAATAATTCATTTGCTATTTTCAGTTTAATTTAATCTCCTCAATAATAATAAAAAGATTTTTTTTTTTTTTTTTTTTGTTTCGTCAATCAGATTAATTAATAAATATTGTGTTTTAAAAAAATTTAAAAAATGCCATAAAAATTGTTAATAATTATAATTATAAATATTATTAACAATTTTTAATTTACATTATTTAATTTAGTGTGCGTGTGCCAATGATTTTACATTTTGTTAATTTAATAAAAAACATATACAACATATATATATACACACACAATCATAAGGCTTATTTTTTTTTTTTCACTTGGTTGTTTTAATTATTTGCATTTAGTCATTGTTCTTGTATTGAAAATTAATCAATGCATAAAAGAACGTTTTTTAAAAATTCAATTACATTTATTTTAAAATGCAAAAAAATAAAGCAGCTTGAAAAAAATAAGCCTCGTTGATATTAGGAATTAATTTCATCAATTGAATGTATCATATTTTTTTTTTTTTGTATTTAATTATAATAATGATTTAATTAATTTTCAATAATTCAATTAGATTTTTCTTTCTTTTTTTTTTTTTTGGACTCACGTTGATAAATATAAACGATGATAATCATTTGCACCAAATGCACAATTACATTTTGGACATTTTCTTTGTCTTGTTTCATAACGTGTACGTAAACAATCCCAACAAAAAACATGAAAACATTTTGTTAATACTGCATCTTTACGTTTAACTTTACATGATGGACATGTTAATGTCTCTTTGTACTCTCGAAGTTCTTCAGCCATAACTTCATCAAGTGTTTCAGCTAATTCAATTTTTTTCATTCTTTCAACTTTTCTACGTAATTGTGCAATTTCTTCCTGAAACGACAATTAAAACATTATAAAAATTAATCAATTAAAAATTAAATTATAAAAATATTTAATTACTTGAAGTCTTTTTGTTTTATATGCTTCAGCTTCTAGTGAACTTGTTTTTTCAGCAACAACTTGTTGTGCTTCTTTCATTTGTGAATGATATTTTTCTATAAATAAAATTAAATATATATTAGCATAATTATTGTTTGAAATAGATGATAAATTTATAATATTATTATTACCTAAATGAAGTTTTAAATCAGCAGCTGATTGTGCACTTTCAATAGCTTTACGTTTATGCATTTCCATAGCTTGTTGTCTAAGTGCTAATTCTTTTTCAACAGTTGCTAATGAATTTTGTAATAAACGTTCTTTTTCTTCAAGTTTTCTAACAACAACATTTGCTGCTTCAACTTGTAATGTTAATGTTGTAACTTGTTCTTTTAAAACTTCTTTTTCTTCTCTAGCTAATTTATGTAATTGATTACTTTTTATTCTTTCAGTCATTAATTTAAAATTTGCATCATCTTTTTCACGTAATTGTTGAATTAAACGTGAATTTTGTTCTTGCATATCTTCAAATGCTTGTCCAGTAACTTCCATTTCATTTAATAAGGCTTCTTCCTCCTGTAGCCAAACGCAATTCTGTTCAATGTTATCCAACATTTCATTTAAAATTTAATTATTTATTATTTAATTTTATTTATTAAAATGTAATTATGTTAAAAAAATATAATTATACCTGTTTTTGTGATGCAACTTGACGCTGAAGTGTATACGTTTGTTCTTCTAATTTTTTAATTTTTATTTGAGCATCCTCGTCAGCTAATTTTTTTCTTTCCTCTCGTTTGTTTTCCTGCAATTCGAACGTCTTTCGATGCTCGGATATATATGTGTGTTGTCTACAAAGTTTTATAATAAAACACAAAAGAAAATAGCGAATTTCTTCGCTGAAAAAATAAGGAATATACTGGACTTTGGATAGGATTTTTATAAACAAAATAAAATATAAAAATAAAAATAAAGCAAAAAAAAAAAAAAACAAAAATGAAAATGATAATTCAGTGGGACAACAAAATTTAAAGAAATTTAAAAAAAAATAATAAAAAATAATAATAATAGAGTGTGTAAAGAGTTGAGATAAATAAATAAAATAAACTCACTTGTATTTTTTTTAATTGTTGACGTAGATCTTCAAGTTCAGCACGTGTTTTACGTTCAGCTGCCATTAATTGTACTTTATCACGTTGTTCTTTACCAACACCTTTGTACATATCTAATAATAATTTCATTTCTTTCATTTCATTGACTGTTTTTCTATAAAAAATAAAAAAGACCCAAATATAAATAAAATTACTAACAATAATTATTAAATTTAAAAAGAAAAATAATATAAATATTAAATTACTTTAATTGACCACGAAGTTCTCTGACAATTTCTGATTCAGCAATTTTAGAATCTTTTGATCTATCACGATGTTCAGTTTTAATATTACCCTCTTTTTTAATATCTTTTTCTCTTTTAATATCAATTTTTTCTTTTTTTAATGTTGGTGATGTTAATGATTGTCCATCACAATTAATTTTATTACTACTTTCACCATCAATATTATCACCAATATCAGCTTCTTCATCAGTTGCTAATTCTTTTTTAATACCAATTTCATCTTTAATTAACATTGAACAACCAATTGCACCTAAACCATCATCATCTTTACCACTACAATCAGATAAATTACCTTCTTTACAATCTTGACTAGTATAATGTTCTAATTTTATACTTAAATCTTCTTTTTCTTTTTTTAATTTTGTCACGTCATTAGATGTTTCTTTATATTTTTTTTTATAACGTTGTGCTTCACCTTTTAATTGTTGATTATGATTTTGTAATGATGTTATTAAATGACGCATTTCACGATTAATTGGTCCAGTTTGTTCATTTGCTGCTAAATTTTGTTCAAATTCAATTCTTAACATTTCATATTCTTTACGTAATTGTGCAAGTACATCTTCAAGTTGTATACATTCACCACGTAATTTTTTTTGTGCCATTAATTCTTCACTTTCCATCATTTCAATATGACGTAAATGTGAATTTTTACTTGATTGTAGCTGTTGTCTTGTATCATCTAGTTGGGTTTTTAATTGCATTGATTCATTATATAAAACTGAAAATTGTGATTGTAAACATTTATATTCAGTTGTTTCAACAATAACAGATTCTGGTAATTGTCGTATATCCATTTTTAATTTTTCAACTTCTTTAAGTATATCACGATGTTGTTGATGTAATTTATCAAGTTCTTGTAAACGATTATTAGCAAGTTCACGTGTTTCTTCAAGTTCACGTTGTAAATCATCAAGTTTTGTTTGTGGTACTGATGATGATACTAATGTTGTTGATTTATTATTACCTTTTTCATCATTACCATGTATTTGTTGAAATGCTTTTAATTTTTCAATTGCTTCACCAAGATGATGTTCTAATTTATCATTACGTGCACGTACTTTATTTAATTCATATTGTAAATCATCAACTTGATTTCTTAATTCAGCTGATAATGTATCTTTACCAGTTATTGTATCTTGTAATTCTGACATTTTTAATGACATTGTATGATATTTTTCATGTAATTGTATATTAATTGCTTGTAAACTACGATTTTCAGTTTGTATTTCAGCATTTGCTTTACGTACTGTTTCATCAATATTTGGTGCTTCATCACCTTCATATTCACCTTTTAATGCAAGTGTTATTTTTTCATTTCTTTGTGATAAACGATCAAATGCTTGTACAACTTTTGATACAGCACGTTTTGATACTTGTACACGATGTGCTAATTTATCATCAAGTTCTTCTTTGTCCCAAGATGACAATTGCATGAGAAATGATGTTGTTGCTTCTGATTCATTTTTATTTTCTGATTCATCAGCTGTTTCAGCATCAAAACGTTGTAATAGAACACGTATATCTTCATTTAATTGATTCCAATAACGATTAACAACATTTAATACTGCATCATCTTGAGTTTGACGTTTTTCTAATTGTTCAATACGTTGACGAAGTTCAGCTTCCATTCGATGACGTTGCTCCAAACGCTAAAAACATTATTCATTTAATTATTTATTTATTGAAATAAAAATATTCATCTAAAAATGACCTGTCAATTGAAATCTTTCATCAGGTTCAAATTTAGTTTTAACAAAAAAATACAAAACAATTTTGCCAGACATATTGACATCTGTCATTTTATTTTATTTGTTTTTTATGCTAATGATTTTGTCAGTATTTTATCAAGCATTAAATTAGCCAAATAATTTTTTAATTAATAACAAACCTGAGCTAATTTTTTATTTTGAAATTGTAGTACTTTCATGTCCATCTCTTCGAGGGTTGATATTGGACCAATTAAAGTTGGTTCAAATTGTACTTTTTTAATTGGGGGTTGTGAGGACATATCCCCAGTGTCTGCCGAACGTTTCGACATTTTGACTATTTAATAAATCAGTTTTATCTTTTACTGAAAAAAATATAATATATATTTAATTAACCCATCATTATTATACACATAAATAATTTAATTATTTATTTATTTATTTGTTGTTTTATAAATGTTAAATAAATTAAACTTACATGTTTTTTTTTTTAATGAAAAAATGATGAAGACGAAGAGACAATTAATCGATTGCTCAGCTACAAATTAACGTTACCTGTGTCTCATTATTGTTATTGAAATAATAAAAAATTATATGGTTTTATTGATGATGAATATTCACCAGTTATTATTGATAATATTATCAACATTTAAATTACATTTCAATTGATAGGAAGACGCTGAAATGGAAGTTTAATTTTTGTAGATTGATTGTGGACGCCATTAAAACAGTCTTTAATCATGAAGTTAGCGTTGATACAAATTAAAAAAAAAAAAATTATCTGAAGTTGGCTACAAATAGCAACTCGACAAAAGCGCCTCTGTCATTCACCTTTCAAACTATTTTTATTAACGCCATTTTGTTATTAAGAAAAAATAAAAATTTAAACAATAATAAATTTAATTATTAATTAACATTAACACTAATAATTATTATTTTTATTTTTAATTATCATAAACAAGTCATTTTGTCTTCTTGGAATTACCCAAGTGTACCAAGATATCTGAAAAAAAAAATCCACATGTTGATGATGAAATAAAAATGGCGTCGTTATAAATCAGCTGATTTGAGCAACTTTTGTTATTGTTTTTATTTATATTTTACGGCTGAACAAAATACACTGAATATTGTTTATAATTGTTTATAATAATATCAAAAAAACATGGAAACAATTAATAATAAAAAAAAAGATGATAAAAAAAAGGAAAAAAAAGAATTTGAAAAGCCAATTGTTGCTAAAACAAATGTTGATCTTCAAAGATTAAAATTACAAAAATTAATGAAAAATCCAGTAAGTAAAATATTGATTATTTAAATAAAATAAAATATTTAATTGTAAATAATTATTTTAAAATTGATTTATTTATTATTCAAGGATAAACCAATACAAATACCAGAACGACCAAAAACAAAATCAACTCCAGGAGTACCAGAATTTGTAAGAAATGTTATGGGAAGTAGTGCTGGTGCTGGAAGTGGTGAATTTCATGTTTACAGACATTTAAGAAGAAAAGAATATGCACGACAAAGATTTATCAAGGATAAAAGTAAAAAAGTAAGTAAATTAATAATAATATTATAAATTAATTATCCACAACTAATAATGTTGTTTATTTTTTTAATTATTATTCAGGAATTACTTGATGAAGAGTATCAAAAAAAACTTGAAGAAAATAAAATCAAAGCAGAACAAATAACAGCTAAAAAACGAGCAAAACGAGCAAAACAAAAACAACGACAAAAACAAATGAAAAAATTTAAAAAAAATAATGATAATAAAAATAATAAAGACAATGATGATGATGAGAGTGATAAAAGTAATGATAGTGATGATGAATCCAGTGATGATGAGACTGAAAATAAAGTTAATGATGAGTCAATAAAAACATCTGAAACTCAAGACAATCATGAAGAAAAAAAAGCAGATGTTGAAGAAGAGAATGTAAATAAACAAAAAGCTGATGTCAAGGATGATAATGATGATGGCAAAAATGAAGACAAAGAACAAGCTGATAAAGAAAATAAACAAAAAGCTGATAAAGAAATGAATGTAAATAAACAAAAAGCTGATGTCAAGGATGATAATGATGATGACAAAAATGGAGACAAAGAAGAAGCTGATGAAGAAATGAATGTAAATAAACAAGAAGCTGATGTCAAGGATGATAATGATGATGCCAAAAATGGAGACAAAGAACAAGCTGATAAAGAAAATGGAGAAAATAAACAAGAAGCTGATGCCAATGTCGATGATGATGGAAAAACTGTAAATAAACAAAAAGCTGATGAAAAAGTAAATTATCCAGATAAAAAAAAACAATCTGATGATGAAATAAAACAAAAAAATCATGACAATAATGATGGTACTGACGAAAAGACAACTGACACAAAAAAAATGTATATTGATAATGAAGAAAAATCATAAATAAAATCTGTTAACATTTGTCTTTAAATAAAATAATTTATAACTTATAATCTATTTAATTTATTTATAATACAAAATCCACTATTTATAAATAACAATTTGCATCAAAAATTTTAGCAAGTTCATTGGCAATATTTTTTTCATAATCTTTTAACTGATTATTTTGACAAAATTCAATCATTTTAAGTCTAGCATCAATTAAATCTCTTGTTTTTTCTGGTAATGCACGTTCTTGAAATTTTCTCATATATCCAGCAACATACTCAATGCGATTTTGTAAATCTTGCCATATAGCATCAAGATGTCCAGCATCAATACACTTAATAATATTTGCAAATGCTAAACAAAGTTGTTGTACAAGTGCATCTCTATGTCCATATTCAACAAAATTTGGTACATGCTCAGAATTATCAAGTGCAATTAATATATTTTTTAATATAATAACAACATATTTACCATAACAATTACAAGATGTCAATGCCCATGCAGCATTTGTACGTACTTTAAAATTACTAGCATGAATTATTAGTTCACATAATTCTGGAAATATAATATCTCTCCATGTTGATGGTAATACAACATCTGGTTCATTGCTCAATATAAAACCAATAGCACGACATGAATTCCATCTTACTTTCATATCATTACCACTTTTAGCTGAATCAATTAGCACATCAATTGCACCAGAAACATCACCCAATATATCTCTATTATTACTCATATTAATAATATTACCAACAGCTCTTAATGAATTACATTTAACTTTGTTATTATCTTTTGATGCATTAACACTTACACAATATAATTTTGGTAATAAATTATTTAAATTTAATTGTTCAATATTATCATTATTTTTTTGACGTATTAAACAATCAGTTAAATTAGCAAGTGTCCATGCTGCTTTAATACGAACACTTATATTTTTATCATCAAGTGATGTACTAACAAGATCAGCAAGATCCATTATAAAACCAATTTCATCTTCTAAACATGGTAATGTTATTAATAAACCTAATGAACGTAAACCAGCTGCTCTAACAACTGTCTCATTATCTCTTACAGCACCAATTAGTATTGTTATTATTGTTCTTTGTTGTGATAAATTAAATTCATTAAATATTTGATTATTAATACTACCAAGACAATCACAAGCAACTTCACGTAAATTTGTATTATCATTTTTTAATAATCCAATAATTGGATTAAATATTTCATTCCAAAATTTTTTTAATAACAATAAATTATCATCAACTGTTGATGATAACTTTGATGATATTATTTCTAATACACGACATGAATGTAATGCAATTTGTGGCTCATTTTCATTAAATGTATCAAGCAGTGTGTTTGTAATTTTATCAAGAAAATTAATTATTGAATTATCAATATTTGATGACAATGATGCAAGTAATTTTAATGACTGTAGTCTAACTGGTATGTGTACTAATTTATCAGTTATATTTTTCAAACAAATATCAAGTAATATTGTCATTTGTTTTGAACTATCATCATCATCTTGTTCATCTTGATCATCAATTTCAAGTGTATCATCAAAGCTTACAACATCAATTTCATCAATCTCTTCATTATCATCAAGATTATCAGCATCATCATCATTATTACTTGATATTTTTTCTTCAATATTCATGGCTTTATTGTTATACCAATTTTTACTATATTTTTGATCAAGAATTGCTTGTATTTCTGGTGTTATATTATCAACATTTGCAAATGATTCATATACAGATAATACAGCAACACGAATTGTTGGATCTTTATGATAAATAAATGAACGACAATTTCTAGCAAGTTTTTTAGCCAAACCATTTTTTAATCTTGAATATGGTGTTGTTTGTATTAATGATGATGAACATTTTAATGCATGTGTTATAACAGCAATATTTTTTTCAGTACTTAATAATAATGATAATGAATAATGTAATTCTTTAATCATTGCTCCAACAGTACCAAATATTGTTAAAAATGATGGATGTTCATTGTCATCAGCATGTGTTAAAAATGTTTTAGCACAATTAATTGCTTCAGTTAATGTTGATAATGCATTTTGACGATTTTTAGAATAATCATCAATTAATATTAATTTTATTAATACTCTTGATGATTCTGATGTACCACTTGATATTATTTGTGACCAATAGCCAAACATTGAACGACTTGATATTTCACGTATTGATGTGTATAATAAATTAATTGTCTCTAAACGAATTTTTGAATCAAAACGTGATTGATTTATTGTTTCATTATCAGATGTTTCTGAATCACTTGATTTATTTGTATTTAATTTTAATGTATCTTGTTTTATTATTGAATTATCAAGAATTTTTTTAGTTGTTAATCTTTTTGATTTTGTTTTTGTTGATGTACGTGAACTACGTCCTTTTGGTGGTACATGAACACGATCAGGTAAATTCATCATTGCTGGACGAAGATTTTGTGGTGTTATTTTTTGATAATTTGGTATACCATAAAATAAATATGATTGTATTATTCCAAGTACTTCACCAATTGATTCTGGATCATCATTTATTAAATTTGTTGATAATAAAAGACTTAAAATTCTTAAACAACTGCAAATTACCTGAAAATTAATAACATGATTAATTGATTGTTTGAAAAATTTATAATGATTTATAATTACTTTGTTGTAAAATAGTTGATTATGATCATTAGCCTTGGATATTGTCAAAATATTTATAACAATATCTTTGATTATTTTACGATTATGTCCAGATAATGATGCTTCATTTTTTTCTTTACTTATTAATATACTCTCAATACAATTAACAGATAAATAATTAATTTCATCAACTCCATCAACAGATGGTATTGCTAAGGTCTTGATAAATCCATTATCACCAACAAGTTTTTCAATATCTTGTGATATACCCTCAAATGTTCCAATATCAATTAAACATTTTAATGAATTTAAGCCATTTTTTTTAGTTGATAATTCAGAAAATTCTAAGACTTGAAATATCCATTTTTTACATGTTAAATATGTTCTTTTTGATAATGTACAACCACCTTCAATTAAATTACATATTAATTTACAATAATTATTTATTAATATTGTCTCAGTAACTTGGATAACATTACAAAGACTATTTATCAATAACATAACTGTTTCATTATCAGGAATTATAAAATTTTTGTAATTTATATTATTCAATTCATCTAGATATTTGTTTATTGTTTTTTTATCATTAATACGATGTTGTGTTAGTGCCAAAAGTTGTTCAGTATTTGATATAAATTTGCTTGATTTATCAATCAAATTATATGATGCCATTTTTCTCTTCTTCCTGACTCTTCGACACACAGAGACACACAACACTCCAATTTTAAAAAAGCAAGGTTATGTTTGACAGCTGGAAAATTAAAAAATAAATTTCCTTATTTGGAAAATAATTAATAAAATATAAGAAAAAAAAAAAGAAAAGAAAAATCTAAACTGACCTAAGCCAATTGCTAAAGCTATATCAAATGAATTTTTATATTTTAAAAATTAAAATTACTCAATTGGAATTATTGTTGTTCTTTCTGTATGACAAACAAGCCCAAAAAAAATATATTGATTTTATTAATTAGGCAAGAGTTGTAGAAAGATTTAAAATCAAGCAAACAAAAATAATAAATAAATAAGCCAATGATATAGTTGAAATGATGACATTTATTGATAATCAACCAAATAATTTTTTGATAATTTTTTTTATTTTTAAACATTATAATAAAAAGAATTGTTTATATGATTCCAATTTTGTTGGCAACATCAAGTGCATCATAATCACTTGTAAGACGTACATAAGCCTTCTTTTTGCCATCAGGTCTGATGAGGGTGTTAACCTTGGCAACATCAACATCGTACAATTTCTTGACTGATGCTCTGACATGATATTTATTGGCACGAGTGTGCACAATAAAGACAAGTGTGTTGTTGTCTTCAATTTTTTTCATGGCTGCTTCAGTTGTCAATGGAAATTTGATGATGTTGTAAGCATCCATACTGCAAATTAAACAAATAAATATTAATTTGTATGTTTATAACATTTAAATTAATAAAAACATTATTTTTTTATTTTTCAGAAATGTTATTAAATTTCTTTTCATGGTATTCAAAGAGATTCCCTAACTTAGATCATCATTTTAAAAAACAAATAGCTTCATTTTAATTTTGTCAAGACAAATGATTCTCACCGATTTCTGTTTGGAACAGATTTACGTGGGTATTTTGGATTTCTTGGTGGACGGAAGGTCTTTGGTCTGTGGAAATGCACTGATGTGCGGATTTTCCTCACCCTGGTTCCATGGATACCTTTCAAGACCTAAAAAAAACAAAATAATCATCATTAATAATCATTCTCTAGCTGATTATATTTTTAATTTATAATATAGTTAAAAATATCAGAAGTGCTTATTAATTTCTTTTCATTGTTATCAAAGAGATTCCCCGCTTAAAATCATCATATTAATATTGATTTGAGTATTATTACATGTTTTAATTTTGTTTAATCTTTTACCTTCTTTTGGGTCTTCAAAGCTTTTTGCAATAAAGCAGCAGCAGCTTTGTTTTTGGCTGCACCTTTCTTGGCTGGTGCAACATTTTTTTGCACTTTTGGTTTAGCAGTGACTGGTTTAGCAGTAACTGGTTTAGTTGTTGCTTTAACAGTCTTTGCTGCTGCTTTTTGTGCTGGTTTAGCTGGAGCTGTTTTTTTAGCTGCTGGTTTTGCTGCTGGTTTGGTAACCTTTGCTGCAGCTGGTGCTGGTTTTTTTTCAGCTTTTTTTTCTGTTTTTTTATCAGCGGGTTTACCAGCTGAAAAAAAAATTAAATAAACACACATTAATTAATATAATCATATACGACATTTACAAGCAACATAAAAGAAAGAAAAAAAAAAAAAAATTTATTACAATTTTTAATGACAACCTAACCCCCTTAATTTAATAAAAATAAAATCCACTAATAATCAATATATAAATTGCAAAATAATGTTAAATATAAATTGATATTAATTAAACAATTAAATAATAATATTTACAAGATAACCAGACAATTGTTTATAACAAATGATGAATTAATTTGACCATGTGAATTAACCCATCAAACCGCATGGCATGTTCACAATCAATCAACAATTTAACACTTTATTCCACAATAAATATTAGCAATCAATAACTTTCGATGAATAATTTATATTTGTCTTTATGTTTAATTAAATTTTTGCAATTATTCATCAATTATTTTCATTTAATTAATAATAAATTTACCTGATTTATCAGCAGCCTTAGCTTTCGGCGGGGCCATTTTGTAAAAGAGGGATAAATATGTGCGACACTTTACATACAACCACACAGCACCACTCTCTAAACACAAAAAAAGATTAGAAATGGTGGGGGCGGGGGGGTGATCATCCGCCATTTTTTACCGGTTAAAAGACAATTTTTTTTACCGACATTTGCCGCTTATAATTTTAAAAAAAATTATAGAGGGAAATAAAAAAGCAAAAAAAAAAAAAAACGAAAAAACGTTACAAGTTGCACCTGCCACAGCAACGAATGTTTTGATGTTGTTGTTTTTATTTTTTATACAAGAAAAATAAAAAACAAATTAAATCACTCAATTTGATAATGCTGGAAACAAGATCTGCTGTTTATAAAATGTTGAAAACAACAGCACACAAAGAAAGATGTGTAAGTATTAATTATTAATTTATAATTGAAATATTAATATTATTTATTTTTTTTAAGATTGATAATTGGCCACCTCCGTATTCTGGAGACATGACACCATACAAAGAAATTGATTTTAATAATGAAGTACGTCGTACATGTTCAACATCATCAACAGCACCAAGAATATCAAAAATAATTGTACTTGGTGATGTTGCTGTTGGCAAAACATCTCTAGTTAATAGGTAAATTATAATTTTCATTAAAAGCCAACAACAATTTTATTTATTCGATAAATTTATTATAGATTTTGTCATAAAACATTTGATAATAATTACAAAGCAACAATTGGTGTTGATTTTGAAGTTGAACGTTTTGATATTCTTGGAGTACCATTCAATCTTCAGATGTGAGTTTAATTAAATATGACATAGTTAATTTTATAACTGGAATTTATTTAAATATATTTTTTTCTCATTCAAGATGGGACACTGCTGGTCAAGAACGTTTTCTTGCAATAGCTGCTTCTTATTATCGAGGAGCAAATGGTATTTATTTTATAAATTATTAAATAATTTGTTAAATTTTTGTTGATATAAAAATAATAAAATTATAATAATTATTCAAGATATTTTTAAGTATCAAGGCTTTAAATTATCACTGTATTAATTAGAGATTGTAATAATTAATTTTATAAATTATCTTTTATCAGTTATCATTGTGACCTTTGATTTAACCAGTCTAATGTCACTTTGTCATTGCAAACAGTGGCTTGATGAAGGTTTGAAAAGCAACAATGGACCAGTACATATTTTTCTTGTTGGAACAAAACGTGATTTATTGGTAAGACAATCAAATAAATCTCAATTATCTAAAATTAATATTATTTTTATATTTTTTAGTCAAATAAAGTTTATGAAATAATTGAAAAACGTGCAATAAATGTTGCTAAAACAATGAATGCTGAATATTGGTCAGTATCATCAAAAACTGGTGATGGAATAGCAGAATTATTCACAAGAGTTGCTGCATTATCATTTGATGCAACTGTACTTAGAGAGATAAAAAATTTAAAAATTGAAAAAACACAAATTGGATCTGATTTAATAAGTAAATATTTATAATAAATTAATAAAAATTATAATTTTAATTAAAATTATTTCTTTTATTTTTCAGTGTTAAAGGATAAACAACAAAAACAGCCAGAAAAAAGTGAAAAAAAATTCTACAAATGGATTAAATGTGTTAATTAAAAATTCATTATTATTTTATACAATTTTATAATTAATTCTAGTCACTATACAATACAGATTTGTATAAAAAAAAATTAACAATAATTAATCAAGTCTTAGTAATTAAATAAAAAATATATTTATAAAATGAATTTTTAGATTTTTTATTTACAAGAAAAATAAAAAAGAAAGAGACATGATTGGGAATAATTATCCACATGATAATTTTCATGAAATTTTATATTTTTTTGTATCATTGAAGTATCATCAATATAATCAATTTAATTCACATACTATACCTCGTATTTATTTCCCTCTCTTGAT
>MKYW01000085.1:116835-142907 GCA_015776835.1 Aphidius ervi
AAAAAAAAAAAATTTAAAATCTATAAAAATACTGATAAGTTCAACAAATCATGATTTTACGTCACAAAAAAAAAAAAATCCACAACACGTGATGACTTGTCATTTAATTTTTTTTCATTTTTTTCTTTTGTTCTTTTAATTATTTAAAATGGATTAATTGACGTCTTTAATAAATGTTGGATGCTTTTTTTTTCATGAATGCAATCAAAATTACGTAATAAAAATAGCGGGGATAGTGAAAAATGAAAAAGAGTTATCATTCAACTTGACTGACTTGTTTGATCAAGAGAGTCAGTTGAAGATTGTCGTTGTGTTAAACATTTTCTTTTTTCTTAAAATTAATCAACTAAATTTGATTTAATTTAATTAAATATATAAACAATAATTTTTTTAAATTATTTACTAGTATAATATTAACAAATAATAGTAAATTTAAATTATGGATTTATCGGTGAGTAAGTTTATCGTTTAAATTAGTTTTAATTTTAATTTCTGAGAATGATTAAAATTGAAAAAAATAGTGTATATCCTCTGGTGAAAGTTTATAATCTTGTTTAATTGACACTCTCACTTTTATCATTCGAAAGTTATACCTTGATAATAATAATTCATCAAAATAATTATCATAAATTCAAGTGTGTTTGTGATGTTAATTCTAATATCTTACAATTATTTAAAAAGATATTATTTTAAACAAGACAATTAACTAAATTAATTTTATTATTATTATTATTTTAAATGAATTATCAATTATTTTGATTAATTATTGACCTGTATGGCAATGAATTTATCTTTCTTCACATGATTATAAATAAAAATTCCAGTAAAAATTATATTTTCATATCTAATAAACTCATTAATTTTGAAGCTTGATAATTTATCATTACGTAAATGTCATATTGTTATTATCATTTAACATAATGTTGAGGAAATTTATCCTTGATTGTATTAACCTTGAACTAGACATCGTAATTTGCCACGTGTTGCATTTTTTAATTTTTTATTTTTCATTACATTGTAATGATTACTCAGAGATATCAACTATCAATTCATAAAATTAATATCTTTAATTTCAAATACATATGTGAATGAATAAAAATAATCACAAAAAAATAAGATTCTCAATTTAAAATTGCATTTATTTCGTCTGCATTATATAATCTCAATTTAATATCTGATTCAAATTGCAGTATTTAATTTTACCTTAATGATAAATTGCATATTGACAATGACTTGACAAATTGAATATTTATTCAGTGATATGACACGTGTTTAGATTAACTTTAAAATATAAAAAAATTAATCAACAACAAGTGGATGATGATTAATCTGATATATAATATAAAAATTAATTAACTTTTAATTTTAATTTTTACAGACAATTAACGGATTAAATTCAAAAGCTGTAAAAATGTCAGACAAAGAACCAAGTGATGGCATTGATAATATTGATGAATCAATATTTAATCTTAGTTTTCTTGATATTGCATTGACACTTGCTCTAGCAATTTTTGCATATTGGTTTTTTTATTATCGTAATAAAAAACAAGATGAATATTTACCATCAACAAAATCATATTCAATACAACCAACATTATATACAGCAACAGCACCAATTGAAAATTCATTTATTAAAAAACTTCAAACATCTGGACGTAGTCTTGTTGTATTTTATGGTAGTCAAACTGGTACTGGTGAAGAATTTGCTGGTCGTCTTGCTAAAGAAGGTGTTAGATATTCAATGAAGGGTATGGTTGCTGATCCTGAAGAATGTGACATGGTAAATTATAAATATATTATCATTATTTTAATAACAAAAACACAGTGTCATTGATTGAAATTATAAATAATACATTATTTCTTCTTTTTTTTAAATATATTTTTAAAATGTTTTTAAAGATAATTCATGTAAATTTATCATCATGACGTTTAATTTTTAATTTGTCATATTGTTTTTTGTTATTCAAGGAGGAATTGGTTAATTTAAAAACAATACCAAATAGTTTAGCTGTATTTGCACTTGCAACTTATGGTGAAGGTGATCCAACAGATAATGCCATGGAATTTGTTGATTGGTTAAAAAATGGCGAGGGTATTGATTTAACTGGTTTAAATTATGCTGTAAGTTTAAAATAATTAATAGACTTAAATAATAATATAATAGTTAAAATCATTGACGATTATTCTCTGTTGGTATAAACAAGAACTCACATCATCTATTTTTTTTTTTTTCTCTTTTATATTTAGATTATTGTGATTATTTTTTCTTGTTCAATTGGATAACCTAACCTTACATAAATATCATTACAAAGTGTGATTTTTTTTTTCTTTCCTTCAAGTATTATCAGTCGTTGAAAACGTGTCAATAATACAAGTATATTTATTCAATGATGATTTATCATTACATAACTTGTCTTTGATTGAAAATAAAAAAAAAGCACGTGACAGCTTGGAAATTTTTTACGTTCTATTAAACTTTTGATCTTTGAACTCACTACCGTTTGTCCTACAATTGATCATTTTTTTTTTTTTCATCTTTTTATTTTATATTTTTTTGTTTGTCATTGTTTTTTTTTTTAACCGGACATTAATGTTTTTGACAATCTGTTGATGTTTATTAAATAATTGTAATATAATTAAATAAAAAAATAAAATGAGAGGAATAAAAGCAATAACTTGGAGATTTTTTAGACAATTACAAAACAGCGCTAGACGGTCATCATATGTACTCAATAACCCGCCAAATGTTAGTTTTAATATTGATAAAAAAAAGGAAAAAAAACTACTTTAATTAATTATTGTTTTTTAGCTAAATGATATTATTTATATTTAAGGTATTTGGACTTGGTAATAAAACATATGAGCATTACAATGAAGTTGCAATTTATATTGATCATCGTTTGGAACAATTAGGAGCAACAAGAGTTTATGAACTTGGTCTTGGTGATGATGATGCAAAGTAAGTATTTGTTTTTTTTTTTCAACAAAACATTACAACAATTATTTTTTGATTAATGAAAATTTGAAAAATTTCAGTATTGAAGATGATTTTATAACATGGAAGGATAAATTTTGGCCAACAGTTTGTGAATTTTTTGGTATTGAAGGTGCACTTGAAGATGTTAGTATACGTCAATATAAATTAACAGAACATCTTGATTTACCAGCTGATCGTATATATACTGGTGAAATAGCACGTTTACATTCATTAAAAACTCAACGTCCTCCATATGATGCTAAAAATCCATATTTAGCACCAATCAAAGTAAATCGTGAGCTACACAGTGAAAAATCTGAACGTTCATGTATGCATATTGAATTTGATATTGAAGGTTCAAAAATGCGTTATGATGCTGGTGATCATGTTGCTGTTTATCCAGTTAATAATTTTGAGCTTGTTAATAAAATTGGTGAAATATGCCAAGAAAATCTTGATAAAATAATAACATTAACAAATCTTGATGAAGAATCAACTAAAAAACATCCATTTCCATGTCCATGTAGTTATAGAACAGCATTGACAAATTATCTTGATATAACAAGTAATCCAAGAACTCATGTTTTAAAAGAGCTAGCTGAATATGCAACTGATCAAGCTGATAAAGATAAATTAAAATTAATGTCATCAACAACAAGTGAAGGTAAAGCATTATATCAACAATGGATTGTACAAGAAAATCGTAATATTGTACATATATTAGAAGATATTAAAAGTCTTAAACCAGCACTTGATCATCTTTGTGAAATATTACCAAGATTACAATCACGTTATTATTCAATATCATCATCTGGTAAAGTACATCAAAATTCAATACATATAACAGCTGTTGTTGTTGAATATAAAACACCAACTGGTAGAATTAATAGAGGTGTTACAACAACATGGTTGAAAGAAAAACATCCAAGTAATCCACCAACATGTGTACCAATATTTGTTAGAAAATCACAATTTAGATTACCAACAAGACCAACAACACCAATTATTATGGTTGGTCCTGGTACTGGTATTGCACCATTTCGTGGTTTTATACAAGAACGTGATGCAGCTAAAAAAGATGGTAAAGATGTTGGTGATACAATATTATATTTTGGATGTAGAAAAAGTGATGAAGATTATTTATACAAAGATGAACTTGAACAGTATGTTAAAAATGGTACATTAAAGTTACATACTGCATTTAGTCGTGAACAAGAAAAAAAAATTTATGTCACACATTTATTAGAACAAAATAAAGATGAAATATGGGATGTTATTGGAGCTAAAAATGGACATGTTTATATTTGCGGGTTTGTATTTTTATAATAAAATATTGCTTTGTTAATTTTATAAATGTTCTTTTTTTTAATTGTTATTTATTTTAACAGAGATGCACGTAATATGGCACGTGATGTTCATAATATTTTACTAAAAGTTGTCCAAGAAAAAGGAAAAATGACAGAAATGGAAGCAACAAATTACATCAAAAGAATGGATACACAAAAACGTTATTCAACTGATGTTTGGAGTTGAATAAATTAAATTTTTTTTAATATTAATTAAAATAATACTCAGATTTTAAAACATATCATGTTATTGTTTAAATTTCTGAGTTGATAGGAATATAATTAATGAAATTTACATATTGTATGTATATAAAAATAAAATAATAATTTTATTTTTTTATTTATACAATGCAATAATTGCAATAATTTTGATAAATTTTCATTTTAATTGAACAAATATTTTATGATTATTTTGTCATTATTAATTTGATGAATTTTTGAGAGGCTGATTGTATACATGTTTTGGTAAAATTATTATTAAATAATATCATCATGTTAAAAGTATATGAAAATATAAAAAATGTAATTAATTTCTTTTTATTATTTTATGTTTTTATGTGCATTAACATGAGTAAAAAAAATGATTATGTTATTTTTTAGGTGTCAATTTTTCTTTTTAATAAATTTAAATATGTATTTTTAATTATATATTTTATGTACATATTATTTTATAATAAAAAGAAAATTAAATGAGCAACAATTTGAGGGAAAGTAGTTATTTAAAATTACTCCTTACATATTGCCTTCAAGAAAATTAGTTGAAAATTATTGACGAAGCAATTGTTATGTCATTGGACACCATTTCAAGTTGATACAGTTGATAGTAATAATATTCTTATAGAAGAATGTTTATTTATTTAGAAAAAATTTATAGAACTAATGTAATATTTTTTATTTAACAATTAGTGTTTATTTTTAGAACGTTTCATATTTTTTTTATTATTTATTATTTCCTGTTTTTGTTGTTCAGTTATAATTGTTTTTCTTTTTTTAATTTTTGGACCATCAATGAGTGCCTGTTTCATAACTTGAATAGCTGTTTTACTATTGTCATGTAACATTGGTGTATCAATATTTTGCTCCAAATATTTACCAGAAAAACCTTTGGGAAATAATGGAGTAGACAGTTGTCTCTCTAATTCTTTACGTTTTGTTTTTAACTGTCTTTTTAAATCAGCAGTTTCTTTTGATTCCATTGTTGTTTCTAATTGATCCTCATCAAGAATTAAATCCATTTCTTCAATGGCATTTTTTAACCAGCCTTTTTGTACATTATCTCTTCTAGACATCAGTTCTAATTTATCAATTTCTCTGGCAATATTAACTCGTTCTTTAACTGATATTAAAAGTTTATCAATAACAGGAAATGTTGGTATATCCTGAGTATGACCAAGTGTCTTACAAAGTTTTGTATAATTTTGTAATTCTGATGGTTCCATCATTAACACAGTAATACCTTCTTTTTGTGCACGTGCAGTTCTACCACTACGATGTACATAACTCTCTGATGTTCTTGGTACTTGATAATGAATAACATGTTCAACATTTGGTATATCAAGACCTCTTGCTGCAACATCAGTTGCAACTAATATACCATTTGGATCTTCTTGAAATTTTTCAAGATTTTTTAATCTTTGTCGTTGTTGCATACTTGCATGTAATGGTAATGGATGACAATTTAATATATTAAATAATTGTGCTAATCTTTTAACACAACCAATACTATTACAAAAAATTAATGTTCTTCCATAATGTCTTTGTAAAAAATAATATAAATAATAATCTTTATGATCAATTGTACAAGTTATACGACATTCTGTTAGTGTATTAGCTGTACCTCTTTCTTGTGTTACATCAACAATTTTTGAATTTTTAATATGTAACATATGAATGACTTTTTGTAATTTTTGACCAGATGTTAATTTAAAAATTTTACTTTTACTATTTTTATTTTTTTTTCTTTGTAAATAATCTGGTATATCATGAACCAATGTAAGTGTAGCAGAAAATACAAATGTTTGACGTTGTTTTACAGCGAGTTCATTAATATTAATACGTTCAATAATTTGATGAAGTTCTTGAAAATGTCCTTTTTCTAACATTCTATCTGTTTCATCAATTGCTAAATATTTTATATATGGTAATTGACTTAAATGTTCATTACCATGATCAATTAATTCCCATAAACGACCTGGTGTTGCAATAACAATTTCTGGACCTTTACTTAATATTCTTTCTTGTTTTACAGCTGCCATTCCACCAACAATAACAGCTATTTTAATACCTGTATATTTTGATGCTTTACACATATGATTTTTTATTTGAATTGCAAGTTCTCTTGTTGGTGTTAATATTAAAGCATATAATGGTTTTTTAGTTATTTGTTTTTTACCATTTATTTCACTAAAATCTATATTATCAATAACTTTAACACAACCAATTCCTTGAGTTTCATTTGCATCATTATCATCATCATCACTATCTTGATTTGTATCAGATTCATTGTCAGAACTAACAATCCAATTATCATTTGTTGAGCCAGAATTATTAAGCACCATTGATTCTTCTTCTTTTTTTTCTTCATCAATAATATCTTGTTGTTTTTTAGCTTTTAATTCCATTATTCCAGTTAAAATTGGAATAGCAAATGCCAGTGTTTTACCACTGCCTGTTTCAGCTGCTCCCAAAATATCTCTACGTCCTAAAATTGCTGGAGCAAGTGTTAAGCTTTGAATATTAGTTGGAGCTGTAAAATTTTGATCCTTCAAAGCTTTTATAATTACTGATGGTACTCCAAGTGAGGCCCATGCTGCATTATTAAAATCAGATGGTTCTGATGATTCCTCATCTGATTCAACAATATCCTCTGGTTTAACAAATGCTTCATCGTTAAGTCTAGGTTTTCGAACTGTAGTTTGTTGATTAGTTTGTTTGCTTGTTTTCTTTTTTTTTTCAACTTGTTTAATCAACAATTCATCAGCAATTGATTCATTTAAATCCTCATCTAACTGCTAAAATTAAATATAACAAATATTATTATTTATTGGGTTATTTTGTTTTTTAAAAAATATATTAACTAACCTTTCTTTTTGATGTTTTATTTTCTTTTTCCCAATTGTAATCAGTTAATTCTTCTATTCCTATTAAACCTTGAACACTACCATCAGACAAAAAATCACCTTCTAATTTAAGAGGCTCCCATTTACCTTCATTATAATTATTTGCTTTATTTTTCATTGTTTTTTTTATTAACACTATTAATAATAAATTAATGAATATTTAAAAACAAACACTTGTTGTCAAAAACACTGACAATAATTACAGTAACAAATAACAATTATTATTAACCTCAAATATTAAAAGACAAACCACATGTTTCACATGAAATCATTTGCTTTTCATTCTAATCAAGAAGACTAGAGACTCTAGTCTTCTTGATTCTAATCATTCTAATTGATTCCAATTGATTCTAATCATTTTTTTTTTTGTTGAAAAATGTAAACAATAATGGCGGATGACTTACACAACCTGTCGGTAATGTAGTTAGACTGTAAATAATATTGTTTTGTTGTGAAAATTGGTTAACTAATTAACCAAAAATATTTATTAAAAAAAAACACCATTGTTTAATAATAAATAAATAAACCATGAATGAAATATTAGACAATAATTTCAAGGAATTATATCCAAAAATATCAGCAGCTTTAAAAGAAGCATCATTTATTGGAATTGATTGTGAATTTACTGGAATTAATCATCAATCAATTCCACATGCAACGTAAGATTTTATTATTAATACATTAATAATATTATTATTAATAAATTATTTGTTACAGACTATTTGATTCTATGCAACAACATTATGATAAATTACGAAGAAATATTGAATCTTATATTGCTGTTCAAATTGGTATAACAGCATTTAAAAAATTACAACATGAAAATGTTTATATTGCAACACCATTTAGCTTTTATTTACAACCAAAAACAATTCCAACTGGTGTTGATCGTGAATTTCGTTGGCAAGTAACAGCAATACAATTTTTAAAAACACATAAATTTGATTTTAACAAGGTTAGCAAATTAATAATAGATCAACTAATTATTCTTACATTAATTTTTATTATAAATTGCTGTTTTTGTTTAACAGGCATCTTATGATGGTATATCATACTTGAATAATCAAGATGAAATTAATTTACAAAATTATCTTAAAAAAAATGAATATGCTGATAATGGTGCTTGCTTGATAACTTTGGATGAAGAAAATTTTTTTTTCAATACAATTGATCGTATTAAAAAATGGATTAAAAATTCACCATCAAATGAAACTACAATTGAAATTGAATGTAATGATTATATACAATTTTGTTGTATACAAAAATATTTGAGAAATTCATTTAACAATATTTGGACAGAACCATTGGATAATAAATTTTTAGTGATTAAAGTTACACAAGAAACAAGAAGTATACTTGAAGAAAAAGATAATAATAGTCTTGAAAATAAACTCATGGATTATTGTATGGGATTCACCAAGATATTTAAATTATTAAAAAGCTTGAAAAAGCCAATTGTTGGACATAATTTATTATTGGATTTAATGTTTATGTATCAACAATTTTATGAACCATTACCAGTAAAATATACAAATTTTAAAAAAGAAATTAATCAAATTTATCCAACTGTTTATGATACAAAAGTATTGAGTTATGAAATGAAAAAAATTACAAAAAAAGGTGCATTAATTAAGTCTTGAATTGAAAAAAATTATATGGTTTTTTAATTTTATTAATTTGATTATTTACAGATACTTGGAAGTCAAATAGTCTTGAAGGACTTTATACATATTTTAAAGATGATGAAGGAAGATTTTTAGTTGGTAATTCACCAAGAATTCATTTTCAAAATTCAGAAATAATTAGTGAGTATAATTATATGTACCTTTATTGATAACAAAACATTTATTTTATAATTTTATTATTTTTATATATCAAGATGAAAAAATATTTCATGATGCTGGTTGGGATTCATTTTATACTGGTTATTGTTTTGTTAAAATTGCTCATGTATATGCATCAAAAAAACGAGGAGGGTAATTAAATTTTATATTATTTTAATGTCAAATTTAAATGACAAAATAAATATATATTTTTATGTAATTAATTTGTATATTATAGAGTTGTTTCAATGAAAGATTTTACACATGCTGAGCTTATTGCAAGTATTCAAGATTATAAAAATTGTGTTAATTTAATTCGTGGTAATTGTCCATACATGGTAAGCTGATAAATTAAATTTATAAATATTAAAAAATGATTAAATTAACATACTAATAATTACAATGTCATTGCAATTTTTTTTTTTATAGAGATTAGATGGTCCAGATCCAATTTCTTCAAGACCACCAAGGTTAAACTTTGAAACTCGAAACTCAAAATCACTAAATATGATTCAGGTAATTTAAAAATCAAAATATATTGTTTAGATATTGTTTATTTTGTTTATTTATATTAATATTTAATAGCTGCTTTTTCTTTTGATTTTTATTTACAGGTGATTGATGCTCTTTCTTCTTTTGAATCAGTTGCCATTCAGCCTTATTCAAAAACCAGTGTTCTTATTGCACCATCAAATTATCGAACGTAAGTACACTTTGAATAATATTATTATTACTTTTTTTTTAAATTACTTTGATGTTGTGTAACACAAAAGTCAAATATTACAACGTTAAAATTAAATATTCAAAAGTTTGCTTGTCATCATTTGACGCAAAACATGCATATTTTTTAATTTTTTATTTCATGTATTTCTTCAACATCTGGGTTAAAAAAATACCTAAAATTATATTCACTATGTTTTTTTAATATTTTAATAATTTTAAAATTCATTTTGATTTTTTTTTTGTTTTCAAATAATTAATAATCAATATGAAAAATTTAATTAAATTATTTAAATGAATTTACAAGTGAAAGTAAATATATCTAGTAATAAAAAATATTGATCAAAAAAAAAAATTACAATAAATTATTTTTGGCAAGTAGCCAAAGAATTTTTTTTGCAAGGCGATGAATTTTTTTTTTAACTTGAAATTAGACTGAAACATTTTAAACGACTAAATAAATAAATCATAAATCATTGCTTTATGAATTGTTGCGAATTAAAACAACTATGATTTTTCAGCTTGACAATTATTCAGAAAATAATTAAATTTAATTTTTAATATGTTTAACTGGAAAATTATTTTGATAGTAAATTTTACATTGAATCAAAAAAACACACACACTTGGCCATTCACCTAATCTATTTTTAAAATTACATAAGTGAATTTTTTTTTTTTTTCGAAATTTATTACTATCATAAAGAAATAAATAAAGTATCGAAATTTTTAATAGATATAAATCAATTTTATAATTTTGTTATTTAATTTTTTATTTGTTGATGCATGTCAGTTGGTTCTTTATTGAAAAAAAAAAATTGATATTGTTTTAAAATGATTTAGAAAGAAAGAATAATTAATGAGGCTTTTTTTTTTTTTTCTAATTATTTATCTTTCTTTTGAAATTTAAAAATAAGTATTAAAAAAAAGTTAAGGATTAATTGGCAACGTTGATATGAAACATTTGATAATGATTTAAATAAAAATGATTATTATTAAATATTTAAAAAATATTATTGATAAAAAATTTAACCAGCAAGATGATGAACATTGGCATAAATCCCAATTTTAAAAATTTGACATTGTACTTTTATAAATTTATCAACTTCTAGACTTTGAAGAACAAAGAAACTTTATTAATAAATTAATAAATGTCTCAGTTTATTATTTTATATTTTACTTGTTTAAAATTTACTTTTAGCTGAAGGCCAGCTGAAGAAAATATGAAAAAAAAAACATTATTCGTTAAATCAGATAAAAATTTATTAATTAAGTAAAAAAAAAAAAAATGAAAATTAAATATAATTTTAACAAGACGTAAATTCTAAAACTAAAAAAATGTCTATCATTAAATATTTCAATGATAAAAAAAATTATATTATATATTTTCAGAGCCAGAGAAATATTGCAACATTTTGAAAAAAATAAAAATTATTGTGTGTCAACATTCAGCCCATTAAAACATTCACCAGTTATCAGATCATTGTTATGGTAAGTTATTTAAAATTTATTAAAGTGTTACAAATAATATTCTATTGATCATTACAAATTCTCCTTCAAATAAATTGATAGTTTTTTTATTTTTGGCATGTATTTATGTTGAAAATTTTATTATCTAATTACAGTCAAAATTGCATACCACAAGGTCTTACAATGTTTGCCAAATAATCATCAAAAATATACGAAAATAATATTTAAAAAAAAATATATAATAAAGTTAAAATTCATGTTTTTTACTTTAACAAATTAATTATTTATTTAACTTTTTTTTTTAGGAGCAGTTTGGTGTTGTCTGGTAGCCTACTGACCTGGTTGATTCATCAAACAGTTAATAAACCAACAATTACATAGTGCAATTATGAATTTTCAATACTTAATATATATTTTTTTTTTTCAACTAAAACAACTAAAAAATATCAAAGAAACAAATGTTGCTGTTTTAATGTCGACACTGGATCGATGTCTTTCGTGGGCGTTGTTTTTTCAATATATATTTACTCAAATATATTTAAAATTATTTTTAAATATATTTTAAAACAAAAAGAAGAAGAAAAAAAAAAAACAAAACTATTTTCTTAAATATATATTATTATTATTATTTTTTTTTTCATAGAATAAANCTGAAGGCCAGTTATCCAAGAAATAAACTGGGACAGTTAATGTGGGTGGTTAAGCAAATCTGGTCAATGCAACAGGTGAAATTTTCACCGTTTGATTTTTATTTAAAAAAATATATTATTATTTGCCAAAGGTCGCAGACTAATGCCTGTCTGACAATATGATTTTTTTATTTATATTCTCAACGAAATAAAAATACAAAAAATATACCTCAAATTATCTCAGGAATAAAATAAATAAATATATATATAAAATAATTATTTTCACATAAAATTGTTAATTAATATAAGGCTATTTGTAAATTATAATTATTTAAATGTAAAATAGTTAATAAAAGTATTGTTTAAAATTAAAAAATGATTGATAAAATCCGGGCAGAAAGACATACATGTCGTTGTGACTCTTAAAATATCATTTTCTGCAGTTAAATTCTCCCAGTCTCTCAAGCAACATTGCCATTTGCATATACAACTAAATATATTTCGTAATATTCAACCAATCCGTAAATTTAATTTTTTTTTTTAAATTCTTAAATACTTGTGTTAAATATATATGTTATAATATATTTATTATATATACTAATGTCTATAAAATTCAACATGTTGAGGAAGTTAAGAGGCAAAATGTTTGGCTTGAGATTTTGTACATAATTATCTATCCTAACTTAATTTTTGCACCTGTTTTCATTTTGTTACAACAAAAAGACTACAACGAATTAATAGAAATAGCCAATTTTATTATGATTATTATTTCAAAAAAAATAAAAATAAAAAAGTCTAACAAATTTAAAGATATTTTATTGATCTACTAAAATATTTTTCTAACGTACAAAATGCAACACAGATTTTTTGCAAATAAATTTAGTTATTTTATTTATAAAATAGATAAAATTTCTAAGTAAATTAAAATATGTTAGCAAGTGTAAATCATCCTTTTTTTTTTTTTTTTTAATGATAAAATAGATAAAAATGTTGTAGAAAATTTAGCAAATAGTATCATGATTATAATATGTTGTTTAAAGTTGATAAAAATGACAATTTAAAATCTCGACAATATAAAACGAGACTGGTATTTTTACTTAGTACTATTTTTGGTTCATAAGCTACGAGTTAAAAAATAGCCTAGCCTAGCCCCTGGCCTAGAGCACATAGGCTTGTTTAGACTTATTCCAAGGATAATTAATAAATAAATAAATAACATTATAAAAAAATTTGTATACATTATTAATTCAACATTTAATATACAAAAAAATATTATTAATTTTACAATTAACTATTGAAAAATAAATATTATTTACAAGTAATTAATTATTGTAATTAATTTTGTTGTTTGTCTATTTATTTAGTATATTTTTGTAGGGTTCTATATTTTTTTTTAATGAGAATTTAAAAAAGCTCCTGGGGATGAGCCGGAATCGACCCACTTAACGAGGTCATCATCTCGAATTATTCAAAAATACTGTGTGGGTTTTTCTACAAACCAGAAATTTCTACAATACCCTCTATTTCTGTTACCTTCGGTCATGTTACTATAGACATATCCTTGGCACAACTTATCCACGTGAAACTGAAGCTTATTAAAATAAGTTCATGTAGCTAAATTTTTTAATTTTTTAAAATGAAAATATTATTTTTATTTTATTGAAATATATTAGACTAAATTATCATCAATATTTTAAACAATAAATTATTTTAAAAAAATTAATATAACATTTAAAAAAAAAGCTCAGGTAATTTTGTTTTTTTTTTTTATATATTTTTAAATTTTATTTAATTAATTTTAAAATTGATAATAAGACTTGTCATGTAAAAAAAATATTTAAAAATTTAATTAAATATATTAAAGAAATAAAAAATAATAAAAAAAAAATAATCTAAAACGTGCCAAGTATGACCTCGTATCATCCTTGCAACTCTATTTTTGTGATACGCAATTTCAACATGATGAATGTGAATATTCAGATTTTTTTATCTTCAATTCATACAGTAATTTCTATCGTCATGGCAAGTATCACTGAATCTTGCCAAAAAAGAGAAAATAAAAATCAACAAATTCAAGAAATCTAGGAATATAAAATTTAAAAAAAAAAAATCATTGACGCACTTGTATATGTCAAACAATAATTTAAGATAATTGTTTTAATTTAAAATATAAAAATTATTTTAATTCAATTTGATCTATATATTATTTAAAAAAAAAAAAAAGATTAATTTTAGCTCAAGACTTGTGACAAATTAGTCATTATTAACTGAATAGTTAGATGTCAGCCTATATTTGGAAACGTAAATTTCTAGCAACATCTAGCCCAGTTGGCCAATGATTTTAAACCAGGCAAAATATCATTATTTTTAGTTAATTTAATGACTACATTGTTAACCATTATAATATTATTTTCCCCAAAAAAAAAAAAATGATTATTGAAATAAAGAAAAATCAACTATTCCATTTACAATTTATATAATAAAAAAAAAATCTATTTTTAAATCTATTTTTATATGTAAATTTAAACAATGTAATTATTACTACGATCATAGATTTATATAATATAATTTTTTTTAAATCATTTGACGTCATATTAAATGGCTCAAGATCCTGGCGAGATTCACAAGTCACTTTAAATCTGTCAGCACATCCCTTGTACCATTTCCATCAAATTGTTTTATTTTTTTTCTTTAATCTTTTACTTATTGTCGTTAAGAAAGATGTAATATACTTGTAAATTTAATTAATCATAATAAATCATTATATCTATTTTAATAACTCGATTAAATTTTTAAATTAAATTATTTATATTTGTCTTATATATATAGTATTTTTTTTTAATTAATAAATAACATTGTACACAATTTGATTGGTAATTATAAATTGATTGTCTGTCAACGTGGTATTTTGACCCTTGTCATTTTTATGTCTTTCTTAACAAGTGATGATAACTCTAATGTGTCAGCCAAAAAAAACATCGACGCATTAACACCAATTTTTAATTAATTTCATTTATTTAATTATTATTAAAAAATATATTTATAAATTTATTTTTTAATAATTATTATTATGAATGTTGCTACAAAAAAAAAAATATTTATTTATTAAAACTTTTTTTATAATTTTTTCAAGGTCTAATAGATAAATATTATTTTTATATTTTTATTTTTTAATATGCGTTTAAATATTTTCTGAAAAAAATAACTAAAACTGTTGATAAAAGATTTTTTTTAATGACTTTATTTTTTTTTTTTCTACACGAAAATTATTGGTGCTTGTTCTAATTTTGTTCTATATATTATTTTGAGTGTTGAGCATTTTTCTAAAAATATTTTATTATATTCTAGCTTTAATTGTTACTTAATTTTATCTTTTTGTTTTTCTAGTTGATTTTTTTTTTATTGTCATTTTATTGCCTGGAATATTATTTATATATTTTTTTATTACTATTTTATGGTGTTTTTTTATTTTAAATTGTCTTTCAAAATATTTCAAATTACGACTAGGCTTTGGATAATAAAATATATAAACAAAAATAATAAAAATTTTTAAACACTTTTTTGTGTGTTTGTGGGTGTTGCAATGAATGGAAATAGAACAATTATACAAAATTTTCTGTAACGAAAAAATAGTATTTTAAATTTTCATTTAACTCGCATATTTCCTTTGATGATTTGTTAAATAATTTTTTCTTTAATGTTATTTAAACAGTAACTTTGTTATTTGAAAAAAAATAAAAAAATGATTTATTATTGAGGAAACATGAAATTTATTTTTTTTTTTTTATGTAATGAAACGAGTTTTTTTTTTTTTCTCTGTAAAATGTCAGTGTGAACGTTGAACGAGGAAGTAAAAGTGCATTGACCCTTGCTTATTTTGAGTGTGTAAATTTGACTGCACTATGTGTCTCTCCCGCGTGGTTGGAAAATTCCAACCAGTATTTTCCCTTGATTTCCATAAAAATACATTTTCAAATGATTAATCTTCAATTTGTAAATAATATAAATAAGCAATTTAAAAAATTGTTATTAATGTTAAAAGAAAAAGAAAAACACCAAGAAATTCTGGAAAATAATTAGGAAATTGCTTCGGAAATAATTCGTAAAATTATTTCCGTAAAAAAGCAGATTTAAAATCGTAAAAATTCAGATGAAAATTATGATTCAAAATAAGCTCCCTATTATAAAATAAAAATACCAAATTATAATATCAAAAAGTTCTGATTAATTTTAAACATCTATTTCGAAAAAAAAAATCGAAATTATTTATACGAAAAAAAAAAAAAAAAAATTGCAAAAATTAAAATGTTTTTTTATATATATATTCAAGTTTATGCTGCAATTTTTTGAGTAAGATAAATTGATTTAATATTTTTTTGATTCTCAAATGGCCAAGAAAACCGGAAATAGAGCTTGATGAGCATTGAATTGTCGAAAAAGTGGCAACTAAGTGTTTAACGTCATTCCTTGAAGGTTTTGTGTGAAAAAAAAAAAAAAATCTTGCAGTGGCCCGGGACTGGCTACTGGCCAGACAAAGCTCACACAAAAGCTCACAAAAGCTCATATATATATATATAAATAATTGTTCAAAATTTAACCACCAGGTAGCATCATTGATGGACTATTTAAACGAAATTCAACATTACCCGTCGCCCCGTTTCGCTCAGCAGCGCAGGCGTTGCCATTCATTTTTATTATTTTAATTTAAACAATAATTAACAGTAACAATAATTATAAAATCATAAATTTATTTCGATATAATGTCCAAGGGGGAGTAGCCACAGTGGGCCAGGACAAAAAAAAAAAATTTATAAATTGTTTAAAGTGAATTATTTTTTTCCATAAAGTGATATTATTTTAATAATTATTTTTTAAATTGGAATTGTTGAATTTTATTGGTAAGTCATATAGTGATCAGTGATTTATATTGTGATTAGCAAGTGACTTTATATATATAGTGCTTTGTGATACCCAAAAAACAAAAAAAAAAAACAAAAAAATTTATTTAATATTTCGTTTGAATTTTAATATATCCAAGTGAAATTTATTTATAACAATTTTTTCATTTGCTTTAATATCCTTGATTATTTATTTTTATATTTCGTTGTCCTAGACCGTTGTGTCTTATTTATTTTTTTTTTGACAATTATAACTCTGACCTACACTGTCCAGAGCCAAGAATTTTTAGAAATTTTTTTTTTATCCATTTAATATATAAAGGTCACTTGTATATAAGTTTGGATGACCAAGTGAATCTTGAAAGCTTTTTTTTTTTTTTTCATCTGTCATCGATGTTACATCAAATATAAATTTAAAAAATAACATGTATAAAATATATATACTCATTAAAATGATCTAAAAATAAACTCAGCTAAAAATAATATTTGAAGATGAAAAAAAAAAAAAAAATTTGTATTTTCAATTTAAATTAATTATTTAAGATAATTATTTTACATTTTATAATATAATTTATATTTAATTTTAATTATTATTGTTATAAATTTTATATTTAAAATTGAGTTTACTGTTGCGTATATTTTTTCATGATATTTGGCAACAGATACAAGCTTTAAAAAAAAACTATCTTTAACCACCCTTTAACACGTGTGTGCATCCTTCAAAGACTTTATACACTTAGCTACAATTTGTATGCGAATATATTGCTCGTTAAATTCCCATTAGCTGGTGTGTTTTGCTGAAAATAAATATGCTTTTTATTTAGAAAAAAAAAACTATAATAAGTTTTTATTATCATATATAAATCATGTAAATAAATTTATTTTTAATAATAATTATAAATTTATTTTTAATTTTTTTTTATGTTTATTATATAGAATTTTGGAATATAGATTTTTTTATTGTTGCATCCCAAATGAGATTATCGTTTGGCAGCATAAGCATCCCCTGCCAAAATAATTAGGAAGTCATCTTGGGGATGTGCTAAATGTGTCTGCTCAAGCACGCGCAATTTAGATGATAAATTTTAGTCGACTCCCGGGAGTCTGTTCTACAACATAACACTACTTCTTTATAATTTTAAAAATTTATTTTTATTTTTATTTAATTTCTTGCCGGTGATTGCGAAAAAAAAAAAAAAAAGTTAATTTTTTTTTTTTTTTCTACTTGTTCTAATTTAAGGTGAATTATTATTATTTTTTTTTTTCAATTAACATTTTGATATTTAGATTAATTAGTTTTTGATATATTTATATAATTTTAGAAATTTAATTTAAATAATTTTTTGATAATTTATTATAAACTTTTAAAATTAATTTAAAATTTTTAAAAATTTTTTTTTATATTTTTTTTTTTTTTGACTTTTAACTAGTACATAATTTTTTCTACAATAATAATTTTAATTTCGATTGTCTAAACGTGTGATTTTGATAATTTTTTTATTTTTTCTCCGACAAATAAATTCCGGATCAAAATAAAAACGAAAAATTCGCGGATTAAAATTACAGCGTTTGAAAATTTAAACATTAAAAATGTTTAAAAAAATATAAACAATAACAAAACACGATGAAAAATTTTTGTTACATTTAAAATGACCGTTTGAACTTCAACATGAGCCAAAAAAAAAAGCAGCAGCTACAACCAATGACATAAAAAAAAAAAGATTAAAAATAATATTAGAAAAAAAAAAAATAAAAAATTTCTTTTTTTAAAATAAAAACGTTGTTAATGTTTTTTTTTTTTTAAAAATTATTATGTAATGTAAATAGTTTTAGGTGGGGATAGTGACGAAGAGAATGACAATATGTCAAACGAAATTTTAAAGCAAAATGATGATGCTTAAAATACGCGCCAAGGAAACCGCATTTTGGTTCCGTTGAATTTTACCTGGTCGTGATGATGAAAAAAATATAAAATCATCTGAAAATAGATATTCAATATATACACACATAGATACATATGTGCGTCATCAATTTTATTTATTTTTTTTTCTTTCAAACCACTAACCAATGACGTACCTCCACATGCTCTTGTTCATTACAAAATCAACCCCCCTTTTATAAATTCTAACACACTTTAAACCAAAAAATTAATAATTAAAAAATACAAAAATTACTCAAATTATCTATAAAAAATTCAACTATTATTATAAATATATTTTAAAAAAAAAGCAATTATAAATTAATTGTTTAAACAATAAAAAACAATAATTATATTTTTTATAATTTTAAATTTACCGCGTTTAGTTTTGAGATAAAATGGCGGCTTTTATATATTTCAACCAATCAAAAAATAATGCCTACATTGTCGCTAGTGTACAGCTAGACAATAAAATGTATAATATTTTTTTTTTTTCATCATTTGATAACAAATTTATAATAAAACTCGCGGAAAATCCAGTCAACTTTGCGTCGTCGTTGTGGTGGTTGTGTTATTTTTTATGTGTATGTGTTAATAAATACACATCAATATACACATATACACATTAACAATAATTAAGTTAAAAAATTAAAAAAAAAAAAAGTACGTGTAATAATGACGTTTTATCCGAAAATTAGTCAAATAATATTGTGATATTTTTTTTTTCATATAATTTATACATTTACTTGTAAAATTTGTAAGCATTTTTTTTTTTTTTTTCAATGATTCATCAGTAAAATTTTCATTGACGCTTTCGGAGTGACTCTTTGGGTTTGACATTTTTTTTTTCCCATCTTTTCATTTATTTTTTTTTTTTATTATTAATTTTTTTGTTAAATAAAAAAACGACGATAGAAAGACAAACATAACCTTAATAATTCGTGGCCCGTATTGAAAATTCAATTGTGACACGTTTCACCGCGATTAATTAATCGACGGTGAGTTTATAATTATTAAAAAAAAATTTATTCACATTATACAATTATTAATAATTATATTATACTCTCGTTAACGGTTTTAGCTAAAAAAAAGGGGTGGCTATTCAAAGGGATGATGATGTTTTCGGTTATTAAAAAAACAAAATTTTTGGGCGTCAAAAAAGTTAAAATTATTTCGGAGTAAATGAAAAATAAAATAATAAATTGTTTAAATAATTATTAATAATAATTTTTAGCTCGTTGTTGTTGTAATATTGTTAATTTATTTTACAAAATTAATTTGATATATTTTGGAGTATGGAGATTGCTTGATGACTAAGCTAATTTTATTTTTTAAAAATTTTTATTTTTCTTATCTAAAAGATGTTTTTTTTTGATGTTTATTAATTTGTTGATGTTTATTTATGTTATGTGATATTAAATATTGTATTTAATTTATGTTTACAGATATTTTCATTGTGTATGAAATAACAAAATAATTGATAACAACAAAAAAACATAAATAAAAATAAATCGAGGCTTAAATTAATTTAGCCATGGAGGACGGCCACGCTAAAACAGTGGACGAGGTGTTGGGATTTTTTAATTGTGAATCTGAAAAAGGATTAACACCAGATCAAGTCAGGAGGAATCAGGAAAAATATGGTCTTAATGGTAAGTTTATAATTAATTTAATTATCATGAAAAAAAAAAACAAAGAAACTATTAAACATGAATTTTCCAGAAATATTTTTTTTTTATTTAGCAAGGTTAAAAATAATAATTATTAATCTTTTGGTGTCCCTAATTGCTTTATCAGCAATAAAAATTTTTGTTAATTCAAAATGACAAACAAAGAAATGATGATAAAATTTAAATTCTCTTGAAATTTTCCTCTGTGTTATCACTTGATGATTTATTTTTTTTTTAATACGACTTTATCTTTCAACCTCAATATTCACAACATTAATAGATTTAGTATATTTTAAAATAAATAAAAACTCATTTAAATGTTAAATTTTTTAGTTTTGTAAATTTTAAATTATTAGTTTTTTTTTTTTTTTTATTTCGACACTTGCATGTTTATTATTTTAATAATTGAATCATCAAAATACACATCATGTCTCTTGTCATGTACTCTCTAGACATTCAATCAAACTTCAAAGATTAAGAATAAAAATAATAAAAATTTAATATGTATTTGGCAAACTCAAAAGAGTGACAGAATTATTTAAAAAAAAAAAACATTTCATACATCAAAACATGACGTGGCCTATTTATCATGAGAATAGCGTCCCTTAAAAAAATAATTACAATATTTCTATAAAAAAAAGCCAAAAGTATAATACAAAAAAAAAATAAAAAATATAAAAATACATTGAAGAAAAAATATAATTATTTTTAATTAATACTTTTTTTTTAACTTGGAGAAAAAAGAATATTTTTTTTTCTTTACTAAAAACATGGCTATCATGTTCAGCAATTATTATTATTAATTTTTTTTGTTACTAAATTAGAAGCACGTATTTTTTTTTTAGCTATTTTAGTATCTTTAAAAATTTAAATACTCAAAATAATTACTGTATTTAATTTTTCAAATATATACACGTATTTTTGGAGTTTCGATTACGTAAAATTTTTTTTTTTTTTAAAAGCTTCTCAAATTTAAAAAAAAGAAACAAGCGTAGGTGGTTTTCTCCTCCCTCTTTTTACATGATTTTTATTTATTTTTTTTTTTTGTTTCTATGTTTTATAAATAGGCTAATTTTTTAAATCTAAAAATAAATGAAAAATGTATTTGCTTTTTTTTTTGATAATTTTTTAATTAAACATTTAATTGTTGATATTATATTTAATAATATTTGTAGATTTTTTGGATTATTTAAATTATTAAATTTAATTTGTAATTTTATCTATTTATTTTGACAATTATCATTGTAAAGAAATCATAAATAATTTTAATACTTACACGTCTTTTTTATCTCGAAATTTGTTTTTTTTTTTTCTTTTATAATCTTGATAAATAATTTATAATCAGAAATTCTATAAAAAGAATTTCTCACCTATTTATTCATAAAACATGCGTGTCTATAAAGTTCGTTGTACTTTAAATAACAACTCAAAATAGAAAATAAAAAAAAAAAACCAAAAATATAAATTTATTGATACAACGAATTAGTTTACTCTTTTCTCTTTGATAAAATAAATATATTCAATAAACAAATGAAGTATAACATTGTCAAATAATCATCATAATAAGTGTTCTAATAAAATTAATTAAATTAGTCAATTAGTGTAAACAAAAAGTCAATAAATGTCTACATGAAAAATAATATTATTTAAAACAAATATAATATATTTCTCAAATGATTTTTTACATATCAAGTTTCTTGATAATAATCTTGATAAAAATAAAAAAAAAAACACCTGACGTGGATAAGTTGTCGCGTATGGCACCACGTCAGGGCATCAAAGCTGATTTATTATTAATATCATGCAGTCATATATACTTTTTAAAAAGTTTACCAAACATCACATACACACACAGATAATAACAAATAACTTGTTGCCCATTGTCAATGCTATAATTGAAAAAAAACTATAGATAATTTTAATAATTCAATTATAACTTATTAACAAATGATACAATTTATTTAATTGATTTATCAATAACATCAACAGCTTTTTAAATTGAGCTATTTGTTGCATTTAAATTTGTTTCATTTAATTTTTAACCTACGTGGGTTTTTCATATAAATTATTTAGACATTTGTCTTGAACTTTTGATGATTAATCAACATGTTAAATTAACACAAAGTTAATTTTAATTTTAGATATTTTTGTTGATTTTTTTATATAAATATTTCTCTTCAATTTTTTAATAGAAAAATCTTGCAAAAGTTTATTAGATAATTGTTGTTTTTTTTTTTTAATCAATTAATTATTATAAAAAGTTTATCTAATTTTAACTTATCAATTTGTTTAACGTTGATATAAAAAAAGAAAAAAAAAAAAAAAACATTTACTTTGAGTGTCCGTCCTTGCTTGCACTCACGCTCACTGTCGCGTGACAAATTTGTTACCTGTGTATCATCATCGGTCACATACACATTGTTGTCGATACCTCGTGTTTTTTTTTTTTTTTTTATTTTAATATTTATATTATTAGTTTATTTATTTTTTTTTTTATTTCAACGATCAAGGATACAATGAGCCTTGAAAGCACCTGCTAATCTTGTGCCATAATTTTTTTTTTTTTCTGTAAAAATTTCATAATTTTTTTTTCTCTTTTTCAATTTACATGTTTTTTTTTTGATTATTTATCTTTTATATTGCAAGATAAATTATGTTAACGTCAAAGTAGCTCATCCCTTGACATTATTGATTGAATTTAATTTTTTTTTTTTCCCCTTATGATGCACGTGGTTAATTTTTTATTATATTTTTATTTATTTATCTCACCCTTGTTATGTGTGTAAAAATAAATAATAAATAATTTTTTTTTTTAATTATAATTAATTACTTGTTTTTTTTCTTCAAATGGAAATTGCATTTTCATTGTTTTTTGAGGGAAATTATTGATATTATCATAAATTTTTATTTAAAATAAATCAAAGAGATTAAAAAATTATTAAAAATATAAATTATATAATTAAATATAAAATAACAATTAAGTATTTCTGGAAAATTAAAAATTTGTTTTTTTTTTTTTATTAATTGTACATTTAATTTATACTAATTAATTATTAATTTTATTTGTGTTTCAGAATTGCCAGCTGAAGAGGGTGAGTTTATTATGAAAAAAAAAAATATTAAAAAAAAATTATCATTGTAATTTGATAATTTATAATGATAAATAATATTGACATTAATTTCGTGAGAATATAGTTGATAAAATATGAGTATAATAAATAATAGAATATTAATTATAGACAAGCCAGATGGTTACAAATATAATTAGTTTTCCTTGTTCACATGTCTGATGATATTATAAAATGAGGGCACTATTTAATTTCTTTCTTTCATTCATTCAAAAATTAGTTTATAAAAATTGTCGATAATTAGTATTATCATAAAGATATACTAAATATTTTGTGGTTTAAAATGATAATCAAATTCTTGTTGACATAGTTAGATGTCTAAACTTCAAAAGAAAATTATTATCAGTAAATTGAAAATGAAAAATTCAAAGATAATTTTTTTCTTTTGTTGGAGGTTTATTGTTGCTTAAACAATAAATACTTGACAAAAAATTGTAGAGACTTTAAAAGACACTCCTCAACATGACGTTAATAGGACAAAAAAAAAAAAATTAGTAAACTTTTGATTATTAAGCGTTTGATACTTATCATTTTTGTTAATTTTTGATGATTATAAAATAAATGAAATTGTTGTATTCATATTGCATAGTGAGTGTGTTGTGACGTCAATCATACGCAAGACTTTTGCGTCAAGGCCTTTTGCCAACAACTCACTTTGATAGTAACATAGAACTTTGTCTCTTTTAACAAAAAATATAATAAACTTTTCTCGTTATATTTTTCATTGAATTTTTATGTTTTTTTTTTTTCATAAAAGCCAAGAAAGAAAATTTGTAAATGATATTAGCTAGTCTAAAAGTTTTATCATTTTAAAGCTGATTAATATTATCGGTCAATGAAGAATGTAAAAATGTTTTTTATATTTAAAAAAAAAAAAAAAAGAGAATATATTCTTGGCGAATGGCCCAACACATGGCCCAGAGAAAACAGATATTGATAATTAATCACAAGTAATCTAGGCCAAAGAATATTTATAATATTTAAAAAAGAAAAAAAAAAAACCAAAACAATAGTTGAAGTTTTAACTTGTTGAATATATTATAATAAATTATTAATACATGTTTTTTTTTTGTTGTTTTTAATTTAGGAAAATCCATTTGGCAACTTGTACTGGAACAATTTGATGATCTTTTAGTTAAAATTCTTTTGTTAGCTGCTATTATTTCATTCGTAAGTATTAAAATAAAAAAAAAAATTTACGCAAGTATTTTTAATAATTTTTTAATACAACTAAATGTTTAAATATATTTTTAGGTATTAGCTTTATTTGAAGAACATGATGATGCATTCACTGCATTTGTTGAGCCATTTGTTATTTTGCTTATTTTAATAGCAAATGCTGTTGTTGGTGTATGGCAAGAAAGAAATGCTGAATCAGCAATTGAAGCACTTAAAGAATATGAACCAGAAATGGGTAAAGTTGTACGTGGTGATAAATCAGGTGTACAAAGACTTCGTGCTAAAGAAATAGTACCTGGTGATATTGTTGAAGTATCTGTTGGTGATAAAATACCAGCTGATATACGTTTAACAAAAATATATTCAACAACATTGAGAATTGATCAATCAATTTTAACTGGTGAATCAGTATCAGTTATAAAACATACTGATCCAGTACCAGATCCACGTGCTGTTAATCAAGATAAAAAAAATATATTATTTTCTGGTACAAATGTTGCTGCTGGTAAAGCACGTGGTATTGTTATTGGTACTGGTTTAAATACAGCTATTGGTAAAATTCGTACTGAAATGTCAGAAACAGAAGAAATTAAAACACCATTACAACAAAAACTTGATGAATTTGGTGAACAATTATCAAAAGTAATATCAGTTATTTGTGTTGCTGTATGGGCAATTAATATTGGTCATTTTAATGATCCAGCTCATGGTGGTTCATGGATTAAAGGTGCAATATATTATTTCAAAATTGCTGTTGCTTTGGCTGTTGCTGCTATACCAGAAGGTTTACCAGCCGTTATTACAACATGTCTTGCACTTGGTACACGTCGTATGGCTAAAAAAAATGCAATTGTACGTTCATTACCATCAGTTGAAACACTTGGTTGTACATCTGTTATTTGTTCAGATAAAACTGGTACATTAACAACAAATCAAATGTCAGTATCACGTATGTTTGTATTTGATAAAATTGAAGGTAATGATTCATCATTTAATGAATTTGAAATAACTGGTTCAACATATGAACCAATTGGTGATGTTTATCTTGGTGGACAAAAAGTTAAAGGAAGTGATTATGAAACACTTCATGAAATGGGTACAATTTGTATTATGTGTAATGATTCAGCAATTGATTTTAATGAATTTAAACAGGCATTTGAAAAAGTTGGTGAAGCAACTGAAACAGCATTAATTGTTT
>MKYW01000085.1:154391-172398 GCA_015776835.1 Aphidius ervi
AAAAAAAAAAAAAAAAAAAAAGAAATCAAAGCAATTTATTTATGTATTTTAATAGCATTTTCTTCATCATTTCCAAGATAAATATTCATTATTTTCTTTAGACAAATATAAAATTGTGTGTTATCTTTTTAATCATTGAAATAATTTAATGAAAAATTAATTGGGTTAGACAAAACGCACTAATTGTTGTTGTTGTTATTTTTGTTTTTTTTTTTCTTCAAGTATCAGTGCTCGTAGCGGTGAAATAATAAACTATAATTGTATTTCAAATTTCCGCGCCACCGAAATTTGGCCGCCATGTAATATGTATGAGAAAAAAAAAAAAATAAAAAAACAGTTGCTCGCAAATGCTAAATAGTTTTAACGTAAAAAATTTCTGCTCCGGTTTAAGCAATTATTTAATGTTAAAAAATTAAAGTAATAATTATAAATTTATATTAAAATTGTAGTGTTTTTAACGGTGAATCGATTGATATAATCAAAGTTGAAAATTAATAATTTTTTAATAGTTAATTTATTGTTTTAAAAAGTGGAGCAATCTGATGCTTGATCGTTTTTTGTTTTTGTTTTTTTTTTTTATTCTCATTTATAATTAGTAAATTGGTGAATTGTGTTTGTTGAATAATTATTATAAATATTCAATTGTTGTCAAAAAAAAAAAAACTCGGCACATTTTATTTATCAATTTGTTTTATTTTAATTATAAAAATTGCAAATTAGTGGGAACGACAAGGACAGAGCTTTGACCATTTCATGGCTCATTTTTTGTTGTTTTTTTTTTTTTTCTTCATTGGGTGAGTCACTAAATAACAACAATATTATTATTATTTTTTTCATCATTTATTTTTTATGAAACAATAATTTACATTTATTTTATTATTAATTTATATTTTATTAAAAATTCATTTCATTCATAATTAATTTAATAATTCACATACACATGTTTTTTGTATTTACAATTAGACAATTTTTTTTTTTTTATTTCTCACGGTTGCCATTATTTAGGCAATTTTTTTTTCACCAGCTTAAATCTGTTTTATATCATCAATAATAATAATAATTCATTATCATTAATCTATATATATTTTTATTTTTTTTTGTAATATCATAAAAAAAAAAAATTTTTAAATTCAACATTAAAATTTTTTTTTGCTTTAAAATTCTTCATTGTTTATATGGTTCGATGAAAAATAAATAAAATAACAATAAATCGACTAATGGAAAAATGTTGGAATGATTTTAGTATTTTTTTTTTTTTTTTGTTTTTAATGATCAATTTTTCATTCATATTTCCAATTAATCCCAAATATACATTTTTTTTTCAAGTTAAAATCTTTGTTTTTTTTTTTTTTATTTTAATTGTATTTTTCTCCTAAAAAATTTTATAATATTGGACCCAGTCCCAAACAATAATATTATAAACATCAACCTGAATAAAAACTATAAATCGAATCAACATGTTCAATTATTCAATGCACTCTTCATTAAAATTCAATCATATATAAATTTTTTTTTTTAAATATTCTTTTATTTATCACACCTGAATAATACCCACGATATGATTTTCCAATTTTTTATGAAATTTTTACCCTCACATTTATTATTCCTAGGTATATAATATTAAAAAGAAATAATTAAATTTCTTTTTATTTTAAAATGTTTTATACAAATAACCAATAGACAACAATCTCCTTTATATATAAAAAAAAAATCAAAAAAAAATTTAAATTAGCTTTTAAATAATCTACAATTCACTCACTATTATTATAATTAATTTGCCTATAATATAAATAATTATTTTCAATTATTTAATATATATTTGTTTTTGTTAATTTTACAATATACACAATCGAAATTTTTTTTTTGTACAAACATTATTTTCATCATCGACAACAATTAGAGTTAAAAAAAAAAAAAAAATTGAAAATTAATTTATAAAAATTGATAAACATTATCTAAAAAAATGATGTAAAATATGAATGATAATTGGATAAAAATATGGTTTATTAATAGTTAAATATAAATTATTTGAATTTGATTTAATTGTTGGATTTCTTGCTTGATCATTCATGACATCACTTGATATTGCTGCACTATTTGGCTCAGCTGATGGACAACTTATTGATGGCATTATTGTATCATTAATAATATTAACATTATTATTATTTATTGATGAATCATGTGTACAACGATTTGCATGATGACCAATACATGAAGCATATGCTATTGCATGTGGTATATAACTTTGATCAACACTACCAGAAAATAGTACATTTGATAATGGTCCAATTGCAAATACTGGTACATCTTCACCACCATGAGTTGCCCAGGCACGTGGTACACCAGCAGTCTATTTTTTAATTATTAAATTTATAAATTATCATTAATTAAAATATTTACAGTATAGATATTTTTTTTTTAATTAAAATTGATTTATTATATTTGTTTGAAGGGACTTTTGAATGTATGGATTGTGTATTGATGATTATATAGGCTTATAATCATATAAATTTATTTGATAAATTATTATTGTTAATTGGCTAATTAAAAAATATATAAATAAATTAGTAGAAAAACGAGGGAGAGAATTGAAATTTGCAATTTTTTCGATTTGAAATTGTCTCTTTTCTGTTGGATTTGTATAGAGGTCCTTGAAGTTTGTAAAAAAACTTTTAATAAATTTTTAAAATATAAATTTATCGATGATAAATTATTATCGTATAGGAAATTTTTTAGTTGGAAAATTAAATAATACAAATAAATTAGTAGAAAAACGAGGAGAGAATTAAAATTTGAAATTTTCTCGATTCGAAATTGTCTCATTTTGGTTGGATTTTTTTTGGAAATCCTTGAAGTTTATAAAAAGCTTTTAATAAATTTTAAAAATATAAATTTATCACTGATAAATTTGTTAGTAAGATAATTAAATAATAGAAATAAATTAGTAGAAAAATAGGGGAAGAATTAAAATTTACAATTTTTTCGATTCGAAATTCTCTGATTTCCGTTGGATTTGTATGGAGTTCCTTGAAGCTTATAAAAAACTTTTAATAAATTTGCAAAATATAAATTATTATCGTATAAGAAATTTGTTTGTGGGATAATTAAATAACAAAAATTAATTAGTAGAAAAACGGGGAGAGAATTGAAATTTGTAATTTTTCTGATTCGAAATTGTCTCATTTGTATTGGATTTTCTTGGAGGTTCTTGAAGCTTATATAAAACTCTTAATAAATTTTTAAAATAAAAATTATTATCGTATAAGAAATTTGTTTGTGGGATAATTAAATAATACAAATAAATTAGTAGAAAAATTGGGAGAGAATCAAAATTTACAATTTTTTCGATTCGAAATTGTCTGATTTCTGTTGGACTTATTTAAACGTTCTTCAAAGTTAAAACTTTCAATAAATTTATCTTTTAAATTCCATAAAAATTTCTATAAAAACCGAAATAAAGAAAATAATTTAATTAATCTGGAATATTAATTAACTTTATTTTTTATAAAAACCGCTAATTTACGTTCAAAGTTGAAATTTAATTATCTCAAATTCTGTCCGTCAAAATATCTTCAAATTTTGATGAAAAATATTGAGTTATTTTATAAACTTGATACTTTAATTAAATTAAAATTTTATTATATTTAAATATCTTTCATACCCCGTTGAATAAAAAATAAATATATTCATTTTTTCATCATAAATTTTTCGATTCTCTTTTTTTTTTTTTCAATTCGAAAAGAATAGTAGATTTTTTATTTTTTTCATTTTTACAAATTGAAAAATATATAAAAGTCAATAAGTCACCTGAATAGAATCTTTGCCAGCCTCTCGCATGACAGATCGTGGCTCCGTGTGACCTGGTCCATTGCTGTATAAAAGTGTCGTATATGGTTTTCCATCCACGTCGGATTTTTTACTGTCTGAACCTGTAAATATAAAAATATTATTATTTTCATAATCCAATTTTTATTGACATCAATTCAAATGATAAAAATAACAAACCCCATTCATGTGAATAATTAATTTTTCATTCTTAAAAAAAAAAAAAAACTATTTGAATATAAAGTTATTAAAAATAATTTTAAATTAAAAATAAAAGTGTTTGTGTTCATGTAGTGTTGTTAAAAAATAAAAACATCAATAAAACAATAAAATGCAATACATAAAAATTGAATATGAACATAAATTTATTGAAAAAGAATAAAAAAGTTTTTTTATTTTTAAAAAATACATATATTTTTTTGCTAGTAAATGTAGATGCCAATGTTTTATTCAAGTGTCGACGATGCTACCTTTTTTTTTTTTTTTCATATATTTTTTCATCTCTTAGTTATGATCCAATTTTTTTTTTTAAATATCAAGCCACCAGAGCACAATTGTGTGTCTCTTTTTTTTTTTTTCGTTATTTCATTACTCTATTTCAATTTTTCCTTTTTTTTTATTTTTATTCACTTTACTTTTTTCCTCTTTCATTTCTGCTGATTCGTTATACTGTTTGTTTTTCATTTTATTTTTTTTTTTCATTCAAACATAATTTTGCCATTCATTTGTAAGTACTCAGTAGCTATACATGGCTCATCTTAACGATTTATACTATTTTACTGTTCTAAAAAAAAAAAAAAACCAATAACTTCTAATGGACAAAGTACAACATACTTTTTTTTAAAACCAAAGTTTTCTCTTTGTACATTTTGTATATATATAAAAAATAATAATAATAAAAATAAATAAAAACCCATTGTAAAAATAATATCAGATGAAAAAAAATTAAATTTATCTGATTCTCGTTAACGTTATTTGTGATGAAAAATATTTTATTTTCTTTTTTCAACTTTTATTTTTTTTTTTTTTTAAAAGGTTTCACATGCAATGGTCCTTTTCCATCATTAATCTAGATAAAAAAAATAATACCTGTTGTGGTTTTTGTTTAAGTATTATTATAATTATTATTTAGCTCATTGTTTATATTTTTTTTTTTTTGTTTTTTATATTATTTTTATTTGGAGCAAACATGAAAGAGTGACGCAGTGGTTGAAAAGGGACAATGTGGCTTTTCTCTCTGCGTTGTATATGGATAGCCACATTTTCACCTCGGATTTCCGTGTTTGTGGTAAACCTCTTCGAATTTATTCTTCTCACTTTATTTCCTTTGCTATTATTGCTAAATAACCTTCATCTGACCTTTGTGGTTTACCACGTATAATTTTTTTTTTTTCTTTACTTTTTATTCACCTACATATTGTTCAAGAAAATTGCTTTTGATTCTATTGTTTATTTTATTTTTTAATAATAATTTTCATCAAATAATAAATCTTATATTTAAATTTAATATTAATTAATTTTTTTTTTTCTTAAATTATCTTGTTAAAAATTTAAATTAATCATTTTTTTTTTTTCAAATAAAAATGAGAAACGAATTGAAATAAGACTTTTTTTTTTTTACTCTATAAAATTAGAGTGGTTTGATAAATAAATTATTCATTTTTACCAATTTAAATCAATTGAATAAAAAGTGAATAAAAAAAATTTTTTATTTCAATTTTCAAGTAATTGATGAAAAAAAAAATAAATTTTCTTATTTAATAACGTGTCAATGTATAATGTACTAAAATTAATCCAACAAAATGGTCTAATTAAATGAAATTTTATTGTTCATTTTAATTTATTAAAAATATTTTTCATTGAATTTATTTATGTGTAGTTTGACAATGTGGAAGAGAGAGAGCTTATGAGTGCCTGTTATACGGATTTTTAAATACTTTTTTTAAACGCTCTATTTAAATTGGTATTTTTTAAAATAGCACAAGTGATAAGAAAAGACATTTAAATTTGTTTTTTCAAGAAAAGTATACGAACATTGTGGTGGTTGTATTTATTTGCATAGCATTACCATAAAAAATATAACTGTTAAAAGGTATATAGAAGATTTTTTCTCTCCAAGCTAAAAGGATTGGTAGATTTAGTTGATTGCTCATAAGATAAAGATAATTATAAAATACAATTTCCCAGGTAGAAATTTAAATTGATTTGAGTTGAAATCAGCATTGATTATCGACCTTCTAATTTCGATAATAGACATTAATTTTTACCTTGATTTTAATCAAATATTATGTATACATTTTTAAATAAAATTATCACAAGCTTTAAATAGATTTTCATTTGAACCACTAGGTTTATGTAATTTGGGTAAATAAAAATTAATAAAGCTTAAATAATACAAACAAGTACAAATTATATTTCGAATTTATATTTATTTATATATTTTAATTCGAGGGCTTGTTGTTAAGTGATGTGCAATTAAAAAGTGCTACTACTTGCAGTAATTACTGACAGAATTTTACAACTTATCAACTCTATTTATTTAAAAATAAAACAGTATTTTAATGATAAAATAAAATCATATAGTTGTTTAGAAATGTCACTATAGCCTTAATATTATTTAAATAAATTTCATCAGTTTGAAAAATAAAATAGAATAGAAAAATAAAAAATACAACTTGAAATTTCCTTTCAACATACAATATTTTATTTTTATCCTATTGTCAATATATAAAATTCCCAAAAGATATATCAATTGACATAATTTACTGTGAAAATCTTGAAAGAAAATTTTTTAAAAAACAACTTTTTTATACGTATGTTATTGTAGATATCCGATACTTTTAAGTCTAAATAAATATAAAGCATTTTTTATGTATACAGTTTGATAAAACTTGTACTAAAATGTTTCATACTAACAAAAAAAAAAATAAAAAATAAATATATATATTGTATATAAAGTTTTTGAAAAGTGGACACTCGAAATTTAAGTAAAATTCCCCTTGTGTCTACTCTCATAGCCAACAATGATACCCATGAGTTTAGTTTCTTGCTGTATTTGTGAATAGATATATATATATATATATACGTTAAAACTTCAAGCCACAATCTCACCCTCTCTTCCTTTTTTTATCTCTTTCAGTCACTATTCTAACGTAAACCCATCTGACTAAATTACATTTTAGTCCAACCATTGGCTTACTTGTTACAAGCTAGATGCTTTTCCACACGAAAATCAGCTTCAACTAAATTAACTTGTCCATCTCTCTATTCTTCATATATTTATCTACATTATCTCTCTCTCTACATTATCTTTTTCTTTATTTCAATCTTGTTTCACTTTGGTTTTAGTCAATGTGTACTTGAGAAACTCTCTTGTGTATATCCTAGATTGTTTGAAAATTTACTTTGGTCAACAATAATATATCAATTCTCTTGTGATTTAATTAATCAAAGTAATTTTGTTAATTAATTTTATAAATTATTATATTTTTTTGTTAATTTATTATGTTATCTGTTAAAATTATTATTATTTTTTTAAATTTAAACATTCTTTGTTGATTGATTTTTTAAATATTTATTTTTAAAATTTTTCAACAATTGTTTATTATTTATTTTTCTTTTTATTTGTTATATCTATATTAGTTTATATTTTTTTTTTATTTTTATTGATTTACTGAAGATAAATAATCCAACATATTTTTTGTTGTTTTTTATTTTTTATTTAGCTAGTTGTTTTATTTTTTTATTTTATTTTTAACTTCAACTTTTTTGCTGTTGATAACATTTATAAATTTCAATTTTAAAATACCATTCATTTCAATTGGATATTATATTTTTTCTTATTATTTTGTATATTGCCATGTGACATGATAATTTAACAAGATATCATTCGGTAGGATTTTATAAAAAGATATTATCATTGAGTTCTTTCGTGCTCATTGTCGTTATGCAATATGAAAAAGAAGGGATCAACATTTGGCTGAGCATGGATTGAACTTTAGTGGTTATAATTTTGTACGTGGTATATATATATTTTGTTAAAACCAATAGCTAAGGCTCACCGAATATAAAAATGATAGAAAAAAAAAAAAAAAACAATAAACATAAAGATAAAATGGCAAGTATATATACTGACCGAAGATTGGATTTCCACGAAGTGTTGCTAAACCACCAAGAGTCAGTACGTGAGAATGATCAGCTGTGACAACAAGTAGGGTTTCTGTTAAATCTACCTCATTCATAACAGCTCTAACAGCCTCTTCCATTGCCAATGTTTCATCCAATGCTCGATAAGCATTATTATAATGATGTGCGTGATCAATACGTCCACCTTAAATCATAAATAAATATATATTTTCAATGTAAATAATATTTAAAAACATTTAAATATAAATTATATCTCAAAAAGTTATTTGTCAACGTAAATGTTCATTTTTTTTTATCATTTTAAATTCACTTTAAAATGTTTTTGGCAGTGTAACTTGAGTAAGGGTTTTTTAAAACGGTGTAAAAGGTTTATTATTATTATTTTTTTGTCTTTTCAAAGTTTACTTCAGAGTTTTTAAAAAGTAGTACCTTTAAAACCCGTTGAATTTTTTGAAAATAACTTTTTATTATAACCCATATTTTGTCTTTATTAAGTGTGTTCAAAAAATATATATATATATTTTTTTTTTTTTTCAAAAAGAAAATGAAAAGAATGAAAACTTTTCAAGTCTCTTAAAAATATCTGCAAATAAAATGGATGAGTTTTACGAGGTTACCATTTTTCCACTCGAAGACAGACTTGTATGACTTATCACTAGAAAAGATGTATTATATTTTTTTTCTTTATTTAGTTTATACAATATAAATGGTATTCCGATAAATTTTTTTATAATAGCCCCATTGTCACTATGAAAGTTAAAAAAAAAAAATATCAAGATCATGTAGGGTTGGACAATTTCTTGATAGTATAAAGGTCTTTTAAAAAATAAATATTATTGTTATTTAAAAAATTTTTTTATAATGGATTTAACCTGACGAGTCTAGTCACGTTTCTTTTTCTTCATTTGATTTTAATCAGTATATAGGAAATGGAATTCATGTTGAAATGACAGCATAAATGGTAACAAGAAAAATTAATGTCATAAAAAAATATACATTAAACTGGAAAAAAAATAAACCAACAAGTGTAAAATAAATATTCTCCTTTGGAGCTTCAGCAAGTTGATGGAAAAATATTTTTTTGGCAATTTAATAACAAATTGTTCACGAGTGTTAAAAAAATAATTAAGTTGTTTTTTTTTTTTGGATCAAATTGTTGGACTTAATTACCATTGTAATAGTTAAAAAAAAATTTGTCAAATATTTTATTTCATAAAAATAATAGATAAAAACAGATGGTAGTATAAAAAAAAATTTAATATCAAATATAAAGTATTCAATGATTTCAATATGGATGTGAAAAATAAAAAAAAAGTATCCGTTACGAATATCATTTCAACTTGAAAATGGCAACTGGAAAAAAAAAAAAAANCCTTGTCCATCCGTTCATCCAGGATTAATTTAACAATATCCAAATTATATTATCTTCAATTGAAATTTTCTTTATATTCTTTGTTTTTTTTTTTCCTCTTTTTTTTTTTATATCAGTCATGAAAGTTTTAACATTATTACTTGGTGAGAGTATACACCACCACAAGTTGAAAATTTTGCGAATGTATTTATGTTTTTTTGCTTTTGGTTTGAGTAAATACACATACACAATTTATTCTCTGGTGTATAAATTTTGTAGATGTACTTATAGTTTATATCCATTTTATCTTCAACATGACTCTTCTTCAAAAAAAAACGTGCCAAGAATTTTTACTTATATGTTTAGGATATGACAATAACTCAAATCCTTAAAACTTTTGAAAAATCCATTAAAATTAATATTTTTTTTGACATTCAATATATATATCATTTCAACAATGACAAATCAATTTTAACTTTTTCAATTTATATATTTATTATTATAAATACCTTCGACAAATAAAAAATATCCTTTTGTATTTTTTTTTAATATTCTTAATGCTTTCATTGTCATCTCGGCTAATGAAGGATCACCACTACCAGATGTATTTCTATCAACTTCAAAATCCATATGTGAATAAGAAAATAAACCTGAAAAAAAAAAACAAATACAAATTGAAATTATTATTAATTTAATGTCAATTTTATAAAATTTATTTTAAATAATTAACTTGGGTAATTATATACATAAACAGTTGTTTCTAAAATCTCTTGAAACAAGTTTAACAATCCCTATATTATTTAACATAAATGTTTGTTGTTTTGTCTACAATAAATATCAAGGTTTACTAAATTTCCGTTCAAGTGAAATTTATCATTTGAAATCGCTGCTGAAAATTTACCATGATTTATTACTTTTTTATAAAATTTATTAGATTCAAAATATTTATAACTTTGACATTTTACTTTTTTTTAAAAAAAATAAGGTCAAATTTTGTTTTAGTTTTAGAAGAAAAAAAAAAAAAGGGTAAATACTTTTTCGATAGTTGTGTGTTTATTGAGCTCAATGATTTATTGATTAATTTACCTAAAAGATAGTTAACTTTTGCTGGATCAATATCATCAAATTGTTCTTTTGAATAAACATATTTTGCTGATGAATTTGGACGGCTTTTGGTCCATTCAGTAATGAGATTTCTACCATCCAATCTTCTACCTTCTTTTTGTGGTTCTTCTGGATCAGATGTTACTTTTGATACAAAATGACGTCGACCACCACCAAGTATAACCTTTAATAAATTTATTAATCAATAAAGTTTTTGTTGAAAAAATTTATATAATAATTTTATAATATTTACATTCATATTACGACCAGGTTCATCTTCAAGAAGTTGTCTAGCAATATCTTTACAAGATACCCTTGAAGCTGAAGGCACTTTACCATCATCCTCCCAATAACGACTTGATGCATGAGCATATAAAGCCGCCGGGGTTGCATGAGTTACTCTTGTTGTTGTAACTAAACCCGTTGATTTTCCTAAAAATATTATCATATTGACTTTAAAAAAAAATACTTTAAACAAAAATTAATTAAAAAAAAAGTCTTATTTGTAACCCAATTTCAGTTGACATGTATTATTTGTTGAAAATAAATGAACAAGATGGGCGTGGTTGTTTTGAAACTCATCGTAAATTAGATATTGAACCAAGAGGATTAAATTTTATATAATAAATTGTTAGACAGATCATTGGTAAACGTGGTGGATCTGGTGGTAAGAAAAATGTCTTAAAAAAATAAACTAAAAAATAAAGTTTTTATATTTTATTTTGTTTAGTTTTTTCTTGATAATTTTTTTGTTATTTCTTTTTTTGTAGTGTGACTTGAAATTGTGCTGTATTGTTTAAGGTTAAATTGTGTATTTACGTTGTATTATATTGTACTTGGTTAATGTTTTGTTACTTGGCAGCAAGTTGCAACAGTATGTCAGTGCCAAATGTTAAGTAATTAATCAACCGGCGCAATTCATCTTAATGACCGGAAATGTATATGTATATACAAGGGTTAGTCTCATGTCTCATACTAATTTACTTTGCCTGTTATACATACATATCATTCAAGATATTTTAAATAATATATATTTTATTTATATTTATTATTTACCTTGACTTTGTGCCCAATTTATTATTGATGATACTCTTGCATTTTTACTTGATAAACAATTATCAAATTTTGCTGATGAGTCAACACCAATTGTCTCGTAATTTGCTTTAACACCACACAGTAGGGCTGTTGCACATGCTGATGATTCACCAACTTGTGCATCTACATTGTATGTCTGAAAAAATATAAATTAAAAAAAATTAATTAATTTTTTTTTATATTCAAAGCAATTACGCTTAATTTTTTACATTAAAATTTATTTTTTTTATTTTTAAAAGTATCAAGTCTCTTTTTGCAGCATAATCTTTTTTTTTTTTTTTATTTTTAATTTCGATAATAGATGAAGAATTATGTGAAAAATTTCATTATGATTTTTTTATCCTTTATGCTATTTTTCTTCTGATGATGCAAGGTTGCTTTTTTTTCAACTTGTTGTATTATAATATTATGAATTCATAGAAAAATAAATTAAATAAAGTAAATTGATTTTGCGTTTTAGATGTGGCAGATGTTTGCATCGTCATTTTTGTTATTTGATTGAATAAATAGAGGGTCATAAAATTCGTAATAATATCAAATGAAAAAATTGAAAAAATAAAAAAACAAAAAGATTGATGATTTTGTCTATTTGATAATAAAAATTTGTATTATCAAATTATTATATTTATTTTCTATTTATATTTTGCGCACAAGTTTTTGTCAATTTGATTATATATTCCAAAACAATTGATCGATCTTGTAAATTATTACGGTCAAGTAAAGTCAAATATTCTCTTGTCAATTTGTGAGGGTGCACTTGTGCTTACCAATCAATTGTTTAACCTTATCAATTTACACACTATTGACTAAATATATATAGCCCAATATCATGACAAATATAACCTGATTTATGTTATCATTCAATATTGTTTGTTTTGCTAATTACATCAAGCCAAAAAATAACTACCAAACTTTGTAAATAATCTCTTTTTTTATTGATTACAGATGATATCAACTGATGGGATTAATAATGAATTCAAACCTCCATCATCAATTCCAGTAATGCAGTAAGTTTATTTTTCAAATTTATTTTGATTTTTAAATGACTAAACTATTTTCTATCGTCAAAATTTCACGTCATTTAAAGTTGAAATTTGTGTAGCTATTTGAATGAACTTTGCTTTGATCTAAATAAGCGTAAAATTTTCAATCATTTTCCAACATCAAACAGGGATTAAAGGTCAAAAGCTAGCATTAATTTTCAGCTGGTTTAGAGTTGTTTTTTATTTTTTTGTGAATAATTTTTTAATTGTTGATTTAAATAATTATAAAATATTCTTCCTTATATAAAAAGGACAAACATCATCGGTCTTCCGGACATTTGATTGGTTATTGTTATTTTCTCACTTACTCTCATATGAATTTCTTTCTGTTTGCCTTTTTCTATATTATTTTTTTATTTATTTCGTTAGCAACAAAAAAACAAAAAAAAAAAGAGTGAGTGAGACATAGTTTGTTTTTTTGTTGCTAACAAAATAAATCAAATAAACAAAGAGTGATCTTCGAAGGATTAAATCGGTAACATATACGAGCGCTTGTTAGACCGCGCGACACATAAAATGTTTATTGTTTATTATTGTTATAAACAAATGCATCAGTAGAAATCCACAAAAAAATATATTTTACTTCTTCAAAATGTTCTTTATTTAATGGATTTTTCATAAATACTGTGCAACGAATATTTATTGTAAAAAAAATTGTTTCAACTTTTGAAAAATTTTAACTTCATAATTTTCCACTGGTCTTTTTATTTTCAATATTTTTTTTTACAATAAATATTTGTTGCATAGTATTTCTGAAATATCCATTAAATAATTATTAGCATTTGTTTATAACAATAATAAACAATAAACATATTATAAATTGTGGATAAAGGCGAACGTATCGTGCCAATGTGCTCGTTCTATTATAAAAAGAACAATTGTCATCCATAATTGTGAGGAAGAATAGATAGAATATGTGTAAGTGTGTTACATTATCTTTTTTTCAAAAAAAATATAAAAAAAGGCGTCCGGTGTTTAAGGCAGATATATATCCTGGCGTAGACTAAGTGCGTAGTTCACGTGGTCTATGCTAGATTATATATTCGCCCCAAACACCAGCAGACACAACCGTTGAAATATGTATTAAAATAATAATTTAAACAATAATTTAAACAATAGTAATTTTTACTATTCTGGTCCGTTCGAAAAAGTGATACTATGAAAATCAATATAAGATTTGAACTCATGACACAACTTCTAAAGGCAGGGCTCTTGCCGACTTAACCATCAGCTCACTCGACGAACTATAAAAAATAATTATACTTTATGTTGATTTAAAAAAAAATTCAACTTAATTGTAAATTATTCATCATGTCATTGCATTTTCTTTTGTATTTTTAAAAAGAAAAATTATATATATTTATATGATAAATACGAAAAGGTATTTTAATATTATGTATTATTTAAAAAATTTAATCTATCGATGCATTTTCTCTATCGAGAATTTTTATAGAAATTAAAATCTCAAAATTACGGTTTATATTTTTTTTAATTTTGCAATAAATAATGTTTCAATGGAGAATTTTTTATAATGAGGAAAAAAAATAACAAGAAAATAGAATTTATTAAAAGAGAAAAAAATAATAACAAATATTTGTATTGAATGGTTCTTATAATAATAAATAAAGATTTATTATCATTTTTTAAATGTTAAAAAAATCATTAATTTTTTACTTGTAGTGAAGTTATGGGTGGGGTGTTGATAGAGTTTGATTTTTATTGATTTTAAAGGTTACTTTTTGGTAATTTTAGTTATAAAATAATTTCAAAATTACTGTTGACTTCAAGTGAGTTAGCATAAATTCAAATATACCTACTTTAAATTACATTTTTCAAATTTTATTACTTGAAGTAAAATATATTTTTTTGTGGTTTTCTACTGATGCATTTTTTTATAACAATAATAAACAATAAACATTTTAGAAATTATGGATACAGGCGCGCGTAGCGCTCATTTATATAAAAAGTAGATTACTGTATTCACATATGGAGATGCATGACCAAGTGCTAAAAGTACTTTAGATACTTGAAACTCAGTTGTATAGTCACGGCTCGTCGTCTGACCAAACTACGGAAATGACCTGCACTATATGTGGTCAACCCAAAACCGTCAACTCAATACTACATGTATATAACATGTGAAAATTACTATCTCTTAATTTACAATAAATACATCTTTATATTGTTACAATTGTTGTAAATATACTCAACTATATAGTCTAATTTTTGTTGAGCCATTTAACTTTAATTTCAATTTTTATTACTTGCTTTTATTAGCTGAATCTTTTTATGAGAATTTAATTATATACATAAAATTTATACATCTATTTAAAATATATATATACATTTATCTTCACTACATTTAACATATGGAATTGCAATGGGAAATTTATTTTCTTGTGAATTTATTTTTCCTTTTGAAAATTGGGAAAATAAAATGAAAAATAAATATATATATATCGTAAATTTGACACATTGAAAAATATATATTTTTTTTCAATAAAAAAAAAATAAAAATTGTATATATAAAATAGTTTGAAGATTTTCTACTTTGAATAACTGAGATCACAGTACTGTGTTGAAATTCTTTTGATACTTTGCCAGGTACACTTCGTTTGTTCGTCTTGCTTCAACGATTTTTGCAATTTATTTTTTTGCAATCGTTAAAAAACCCCGGACTGTTAAAAACTTGTTATAATAAAAAAAAAAAAAAATAACTTTATATAATTTTATATTATATAATACAAGTGTCTTATATTAATTCTTTTATACATTAATTCTCTTCATAAAAAAAAATAAATAAATAAAAATCCGTTTGAGAAAATAGCTAGCATATTATTACAGTCTTTATTATAATTTTATTTTTTCTATTTACTATTACTACCTCATTTTTTATTTTATATATATATATTTTTTTTTCTTTTTCCTGATAAGAGGGAAGTCTCTCGTGTAAAAAAAAAAAAAAAAAAATAAAAAAGCTACTGATGCTTGGGGCAGTGAACTGCAAGTTATCTGTAAGGCTTCATAATAATAATAATAATTATTGCTGTTATTATTATTATATTTTTATGTAGATATACATGTATATATTTTCAAGATAAATATATATGTGTGTAGTGCAAAGATACGAGTTGAAAATGCCTAGATGCTTTCGTTTGACACAAAAGTTTGTGTGTATGATCGTTTTACAACAGGTTACTTAGGTCTTGCTGCTTTTATTAAAAATGAAAAGCTCTTTATCTTGTCGTTTTAAGTGTCTTTATGTTCATATATATATATAATTTTTTATATTTTAATTTGAGTCATTATGTTTACAATGTTTTTAAGACTTGACAGTATTTTAATTGCAAGTTAAATATATAATTAGGACTCTTTTCTACACTTTTTTTATCATTTTATTTTTATTATTCTTTGAATATTATTATTTTTTATGTTTTTGTTAATGACACAATTTATAAATTGATTTGTTGTTTAACTATTGTCAATATGCTAAAAAGTTTTTATTGAAAAATTAATGACGTTTACAAATAGTATATATAAAATAATATTGTTTAAATATTTTATTATCAATTTTAATACGAGTTTTAAAATATATTGGCATTAATTCAAGTTTTTTTTTTATTTTATGATAATAATTATTTGTTTAATCGATTTTTCAAAAGACCAATTGTAACTTTGTAATCTTTGAAACGAATTATAATTTGAATAATCAAATTTACCAAGAATTTATCATTCAAGTGCTTGAAATTTATTCTTTTGGAAAGTGTCCAACAACTTATGACAAAACTTTTACAAGAAAATCATTTAAATTTTAATTTATCATTACATAAAAATTACAGTAAATACATGAGTAATTTTTTAAAATTATATTTCAAAATTTCAATATTTATACTTAAACAAATTTCTTTTTTTTTTTTCTAAAAAACTTTTTAAAGTAATATTTTATAAAATTTGCACTGGCTCTTCGAATGGATCATGTCCAAAGAACCGGAATGAAATACATTATTCGCTTGAGTACTTGAAAAATATTCCACAGGGGTTTGAAGAAAAAAAAAAAAATAAAAAAAATCATAGTGTTGGGTAAATACGTTTGATAATGTTTTTAAAAATTTTTCAAAGTCCTTAAAATGAGAAAATAAATACAGAAAAAAGTACACATACTTTCTCTATCAAAGAATATATGATAGTAAAAAAAAAAAAAAAATACTTGTGTTAGAAAAAAGTGCAGACGAAGAACAAACGTTTAAGAATTTTTCTTTTTTTTTTTTTTTTTTAGTCTTCATTTATGTTCTTGTGTGACCCAAGGCAATTGCTATCTTCTCACTTTAAAAAAATTACTATTAAAGACAATGTGAACATTTTTTTTTCATATGAAAAGTCATATCTTTTGACCTGGTAATTTACTGAGATTGCAAATTTATTTTTATTCAATTTTTTTCTATTAAAATATACACAGTAATATTTTCTATTTATTGATTTTTATTATTTAAATTTATATAATACTTATTTTGATACTGAAATAAAAGCATCGTTAAATTTTTTTTATTATAAAATTCATACAAGTTTTTACAAATATATGTCTATTTTAATATCCAATGAATGTAACAAAAAATATTTACGATTTTCAGTTGATCGTAAATTGAGATATCGTCAAGTCTGTTTATAAAACTTGCAAATATTTTTCCTGCATATATTCTGCTTCTCACATTTAACCATAAAATACTTTTCTTTTTTTTTTTTTTTTATGTACATTTTGAATTTTTTGAATTTATTTTCATGCTAATCAGTGAATTTTTTTTTTTTATTAAATTTTTTTTTATTTATTTGATTATTCACAAAAATAAAACTAACTGAATAATAAAAATTTATTAAAAAATTTTCCATTACAAGCTATTAAATTAAACGAAAAGAAAAAAAATGATTTTTATTATAGCTGCATTAATTTAATAATTATACATACCGGAATCGTATTAAGTATGAATATTAACGTTGTGATATATATAGATAATGTATTTTGGAAAATATTGGCATACACTGTTCATATGTAACAAAGGTATATACGAGGCTTGTATATGGGCAAAATGAAAAGAGAAGCTAATATATAAAGCGTGGGATACCAAGAGTATGTTGTAAGTGAATTATACACAGTGTTTTTCGTATGAAAAATGAGCCAGTGGCGTTGTTCCGTAACTCGTTATCAACAAACTTGATAACAAGCAAGTTTGTTATACTCATTATATGTAACATATATATAACATTAACTATTAAGTCAATAAATTAATTTATTAATTATAAAATACATAATCTTTTTATAAAATTTAACAAATCAGCTAATTTTCTTATTTATAATTTTTTAATTTTCAATTAAATTATTTATTAAATTTATATATAATAATTTGTATTTTAAATAATTCTTTTAAGCTGTTGGTTTTTTTTTTTTTTT
>MKYW01000085.1:177151-198507 GCA_015776835.1 Aphidius ervi
AAAAAAAAAAAAAAAAAAGTTATCCTTTGTCAATCATGACGAGTGGTTGTAAAATTTCCTCTATATTTTGATTAATTTTCATTTGAAAATTCTGTTATTATCAAATTATTTTTTCCCAAAAAACATTTAATTTATCATAGATTTTTTTTTTCATGGAAAAATATATATTGTTATACATTTACAAAAAAAAATTTAACAATTTATTTCATCAAATTTCAATTTAAATTCTCTTATTTATACGTATATTAAAAAAACTCAAATTAAATGACCTGATTTTTTTGTTTTTTGATGAATTCATGCAAAACAAATTCATTTAATTTATCATTAGTATTTTTTTAAAATTTTATATCTATTATTTTTCAATTAAAAATCAATTAAAAATATTTTAAAGCCCTTCAACTACCATCTTAATTAAGAATAATATCATCAACAAATTTATTATTTATTTTTTTATTATTTGCTTTAATAACAAATAATTAATTAAAATTTCTTTAGATAATATTTCTGCATCTATTGGATAAATTTTAATTATTACTTTTCCTAAATAAACAAAAATAATAATGAATTTTTTTAAAGACAAAAAATAATAAAATAATTTTTATTAGACTAATAAAATTATTATTTTATCAATCCAATTTACTATATAGCACATAATTTTTATTTTCAATTTATTGTTATTATTCTGGTATATATATAAAGTGCATTACTGTAATTTAAAAAAAGCTTGTATATTTTGTGTGAGTTAAATGGGACATGCAACGTTAAAAATTAATGTTTCATACTGTAAAAAAAAATATAGTTTACTTAAAATTTTGCAATTTCATTCAAGACACAATGAGTAGCCATATAAAATAATTATTTTTTGTCTATGTGAATAGTATATAGTCGATTGCATTCTTGATTTGCTTTATGTATTGTTGGAATACATCTCCTTTGTCTCGTTATTTGTATGTGTATCGTATTACATTGTGAACAAAGTATGTTCATGCATATATAATTTGGTATATTGCATGTCTGATTAAATGTAACAATGTTGCTGTTATTATCAACATTAGCAATAACTAAGGTGTCTATATATATTTGTTTTTTTTTTTAACAGATTTTATTACTTGTTAGTATATAAAAATAAAGCTTTTATAAATTGTATTTATTTATTTTTTAAATTATAAATAAAAACAATTTCTATTTTCTTTAGAATGTATTTTATATTGTTGTATATAATTTAAAGCTCAAAATTATTTATTTATAATTAAAATTTATATATTATTTAAGATTTAAGTAGGTTACTTTTCTTTCTCGTATATTTTGAAATACTATTTTCATGTCTGACTAAAACCTGAGATGTTCTACTTTCGTAAATTGAAACTTCGAGTAATAAAATTTGAAAAATTCAATAAAAAAAGGATGTAATTTAAAGTAGGTATATTTGAATTTATGCTAACTCACTTAAAGTCAACAGTAATTTTGATATTGTTTTATTACTAAAATTGCAAAAAAGTAACGTTTAAAATCAATAAAAATCAAACTCTATCAACACCCCACCCATAATTTCATTACAAGTAATAAATTGATGATTTTTTTAACATTTAAAAAATAATAATAAATCTTTTTTTATTATTATAAAAACAATTCAATACAAATATTTGTTATTATTTTTTTCTCTTTTATTAAATTCTATTTTCTTCTTATTTTTTTTTCCTCATTATAAAAAATTCTTCATTGAAACATTATTTATTGCAAAATTAAAAAAAATATAAACCGTAATTTTGAGATTTTAATTCCTACAAAAATTCTCGATAGAGAAAATGCATCGATAGATTAAATTTTTTAAATAATTCATAATATTAAAATACATTTTCGTATTTATCATATAAATATATATAATTTTTCTTTTTAAAAATACAAAAGAAAATGCAATGACATGATGAATAATTTACAATTAAGTTGAATTTTTTTTTAAATCAACATAAAGTATAATTATTTTTTATAGTTCGTCGAGTGAGTTGATGGTTAAGTCGGCAAGAGCCCTGCCTACAGTACTTGTGGTCTCGAGTTCAAATCTTATAGGTGCTTATTATGTATCTTTCGTATACGGACCAGAACAATAAGAAATACATTTATGTAAGTCGAGTAGAGTAACTGTACACAACTTACCACTCTTGTTACACAATATACTATTTCAATGGTTGTGTGTACTATAGTGTTTGGGGAAAATATATAATCTAGCATAGACCATGTGAACTACGCACTTAGTCTACGCCAGGATATATATTTGCCTTAAACACTGGACGCCTTTTTTTATCTTTTTTGAAAAAAAGATAATGTAACACACTTATACATATTTTATCTATTTCTTTCTCACAATTATAGATGACAATTGTTCTTTTTATAATAGAGACAAGCACATTGGCGCGCTACGCGCGCTTGTATCCATAATTTCTAAAATGTTTATTGTTTATTATTGTTATAAACAAATGCTAATCATTATTTAATGGATATTTCAGAAATACTGTGCAACAAATATTTATTGTAAAAAAAAATATTGAAAATAAAAAGACCAATGGAAAATTATGAAGTTAAAATTTTTTAAAAGTTGAAACAATTTTTTTTTACAATAAATATTCGTTGCACAGTATTTCTGAAAAATCCATTAAATAAAGGACATTTTGAAGAAGTAAAATATATTTTTTTGTGGATTTCTACTGATGCATTTGTTTATAACAATAATAAACAATAAACATTTTATGTGTCGCGCGGTCTATCAAGCGCTCGTATATGTTACCGATTTAATCCTTCGAAGATCACTCTTTGTTTATTTGATTTATTTCGTTAGCAACAAAAAAACAAACTATGTCTCACTCACTCTTTTTTTTTTTTTTTTTTTTGTTGCTAACGAAATAAATAAAAAAATAATAGAAAAAGGCAAACAGAAAGAAATTCATATGAGAGTAAGTGAGAGAAAAACAATGACCAATCAAATGTCCGGAAGACCGATGATGTTTGTCCTTTTTATATAAGGATAATCACTATTCCAGAATATAATACATATAACTCCATTGCTGATATAATATATATGATTCATATTGATTATTAAAATCAACTCAAACAATTGGCTAATCTTAAATTGAATAAACAAATGTTAATATTTGTTGCTGTAAAATATTATCAATTGAATTTGAAACATCGAACAGATATATATATCTATATCATCACAATTCACAAACCATAGTATCGAATAGTAAATTTACTATCTACATGTGTACATGCCAGTTATATGAGTTCATATTATATATATATACATAAGACCATGAATAACTGAGATACACACATATTCATGACATGAATATATAAAGATTCATAGATATATATATACAATCGCAATTGAGATATTGAATCCTATTGAAGCATGAAGATTCAGTTTATCCAATGTTGCCATATATTTGTCATCTATCTGGCTGGTTTATTTTCTATGCATCAAAAAATTGAATAAAATTGTTCATCCATTCCGAGGTTAAATAGTTGTTGAAGTATATTTTATATATATATATACATATTTTAGTCAATTTTATATGAAATAAAATTCAATTTTAAATCAATTTAAAGTTATATAAAAAATTTATAATAAATATTATCTGGTTTTGACTTAAATTTAAGTATATAAAATTATTTAATTTAAATATAAAGTTTAAGTATATAAATGGTAGTCAAGTATTAAAAGGGTTTTGTTAAAGTCACTTGATAACAATGGATAAAAGCTGACGCGTCGATTTACACAGCTCATCGAGTGTGTACCACACATCGGTTGATCATTTTCTCTCTTTTTAATTTCATCTCTATCTATCTATTTGGATTTTAGCCCTTCCAATTAATTTCTCATTCTATGTATATGTATATCTATTGCTAGTATGTCCCTTTCCACTGAGACAAACTCACGTTTGGTATTGTCATTTGGGTGTAATTATACTTGATATTTGTGTATGAGAGTTTTCGAAACTACAATATGCTTGTTATACATAAACTTGACAATATTTTTTATTTTTCAAATTGTATTTATTGAGATGAATAGACTGTTGATATTTACACACATATTTAACCTTATAATGAGTCATTTTGAAAGCTTGTAAATTACTTGAAATATTATATATTATCATTAATTTATTTTGTCATTATTTAAACACATTTATTTTACATTTTTATTTGAAGAATCATTCATAAATTTAAAGCTTAAAAATTATACAAGAATATATTAAATTTACTAATTGCAATTTAACTTGTAATGTCTCTATTAACTATTTTTACAATCACAAATTTTGATGAAATACTTTGATAAGAAAATTAATTAACAAATGCAAAATTACTTTTTTTTTTCCAAGGATTTGTTCCTTGAGAAAAAAAAAAAACGATAAGACGTGAAAACGCATAAATTAATGATAAAAAGTTAATCAGGGTTTAAAATATTTTTAGCTATTTGTACATACATTTATGCTAAATAATTGTAGTTTTATTTTGTTGAAAGAAAAAAAAATTTTTAATCTTTGATAAATACATAGTAGAAAAAAAAAAATAATTTATGTATAGTATTTAAATTATTTTTGTCACGAATTTATTAAACTCTCGATATGTATAATTTTAATGAGGATAAAAATTTCAATGAAGGTTTAAATGATTTAATATTGCATATATAATTTCAAAATGAATAAATAATGATCCAAAAAAAAAAAACAAAACAAAAAGTATAAAGATTATTGTTTTTTGGGCTATTAATTATTATGAATAATAAATATTATTATTTAGTTATTGTTTAACCAAACAATTGACTATTTTTTTATCAAAATAATACAAAATTCTCTTTATTTTTAAGTATGCTTACTACATTGTATTATTAAAACAATGTGGACATTAAAATGTTTATTATCACTAGACATCATGACGTCGTATTGTATGAACTTTACAATTAAATTTTCATATAAAAAAATAAATATTTAAAGTATATCAGATGAATAAATATATCAAAATATTATTTGTTAATTTTATCGTGTTAATTATTTATTTTTAATACAGTTAATAATTATACTGAATCGATTTGAAGTTTGTTCAGTCAAGTCATGTCACATTGAAAATGTCGTATACATGATTCACTGTTGTGTCATTAATATCTCCTCATGACTGACGATTTGAATGAGTAGTTTGAATGATTGAAAAGCGTTTTATTCATTAAAAATATTAATTGATATTTGTCATCAACAACTCAGGTAGAAAATTAAGCTCACAATCTCAGCTAATTCGTTATATTTTTAATTGGTATCTTGTTATTTTTCTTTACAATAATTTTATGAAATTTTTATATGCTCTAATTAATTCCATCTTAATAACTATTAAGATAAAATTATGTATCATCACTAATTAGTATTAATTAAATGACAAAAAAAAAAAAATAAATAAATTCATAATATTATTTCAAATTGAAAAATATTTTTTATTCATTTACTTTTTTTTTTTTCCATGAATTCTTTCGATACATAAATGTTGAATTATTTTTTATTCAAAAAAAAAAAAATTGAAAACCATTTGAAGTATAATACTTGTGATATAAAAGTTTAACGTTATAGGATTATTCATTTTTTTTGAATAAAAAAATAATAAAATATAAATAAAAAAAAAAAGAAAAAATATTACAGTATCTTTTAGATTTCTCGAAATAAAAGTTTTTTTCATTTGAAAAATTTTTTTTTATTCATTTAGTTACAAAAAATTAGTTATTTCTTTTTTAAAAGTTTTTTTTTTTTATTATTCTCTTTATATTTCCATTTAATTTTTAAATTTTTAACATTAATTTAAATGTCATGTTGTCATTATTGATTATAAAAAAATAATATAATATTTATATTTATTTTATCAACACAGTAGTTTTGATTAGTTTAACTTGATTTTTATTTGTTTAGATGTGCTTTAATGACACCCTTCGACTCACTAAGCTCGTAAAAAATTTTTGTATACGACTTTAAAGCGTCAATTTATAAGCCAAAATATGATGAAACGTTATGTGGTCGCATTGAGCTGGCAAATATTATTTTGGAATAATGCCAGTTGTCGTAAATTTTTTTACTTTCATCAGTATGATTATTCATACTTAAAAAAAAATTTATCCTTCTTTATCTTCGTTTTTTTCTTTTCAATATTACCCAACGAAATTTCCTTGCAATATTTTTTATTTATTCATTTTTTTTTTTCCTTTTCGTATCAAATGATTTTCTTTTTGTTTTTTTTTTAAATTAAAAATGTTGTTTATCTGTTTTCTAGCTTTTTGTTTTATTTTTAAAAACACGTCTCTAACAGATTCAGTGAAAATGATCCTTTCTGTCAAATTAATTCTGAATAAAAAATGAAATGAAAAAAAAAAAAGGTTCAAAAGGGTGTCATAAACACACGAGATTCAATTTTCAGATGAACAAAAAAAAAAACTCAGCAGGAAGTGGATATTGAGTGGATGAAAAATCGCACTCAATGACCACCAGTCATTGAAATACGTAATATTTTTTTATTTTATTATTATTATTTTTTAAATTCTACTTTCTTTCTAATTTACTACTACTTTTATTTACTGAATTTTCTCGAGGCATTTTACAGTTCAATGTGTAAATTAAATGCTGTATATTTTTTTTTCATTTCAAGTTTGTAAATTGTTCTCGTTAGTTGTATTATATGACTTGAAAATTTAATTTATTACAGCGTTATTTGTAAATGAATTTTTTGCCAATAACAGTATATCTTTTTTAGTAATTAGAAAAAATTTTAATTGACATTTTTATCATTATGTTTTTTGAATGGGAAAAAAAATGTCATAATAAAAATGAGAAAATCGAGATTGAAATTACACATATGGAACTTCATCTTCAAGTCCCAGTTGGTCGTTGATTTTTTATTGTCATATGATTGGCTCAATTGGGAATTCAAATGTTACAAAATATTCAAACTTCTCAAATATTCAAAGTATATTTTATATATATTTTCCCAAGTGGTATTATTTATCTAAAATCATACACAGTTTATATTGAAAATTTGACAATTTGAATTTTTACCATAATAAAACGAAAAGATATATAAATTTAGTTCATTTAAATCATAAATAAAATGTTTAAATCAAGTTGGTAAATTCGTTAAATACAATTCTCATGATGAGAGTACAGTAATCGAGATTTAAATTCATGAATACAAAATATTTTCTACTAGTTTAACTTTTGAAAAGTCTTTTGGTAAAGTTTCTCACTGAAAATTATGTGTATCACGTCAACTTTTCAGTCAACTTGTTAATATAATAATAATAGCTTCGAGAATTAGCTCGGTTAAATTATCATATTTATTAAATAATATCAAAATATTATTAAAAAATTTTTTTTATAGATATATATTAAAAAATTTTCAATAGAATAAATTTATTTTTAAGTATTTTTAAAGAGGTTATTTGGAACTTGTCCAATAGAGTTGATTTTAATTTACTGATAATTTAAATTTCAAATAAATAATTAATATTATTATCATAAAATAAATTTTAGCGGAAATACAAGTGTATTTGGTTCAATCAAAATAGGATCAATGAGAAGCTTAAAAAATAAATATTAAAAAAAAACAAAAAATAGATCAAAATAAATAACAAAATAAAAGGATGATTCTGGTTGAATGAATGTAACAATAAACACAGTGACAATTTAATAAAAACAAAAAAAAAAAAAAAAAACAAATTTATCTTGTTTTTTGATTGCCATGAGATTTANAAAAAATAGATAAAAATAAATAACAAAATAAAAGGATGATCCTGGTTGAATGAATGTAACAATAAACTAACACAGTGACAATTTAATAAAAACAAAAAAAAACAAATTTATCTTGTTTTTTGATTGCCATGAGATTTAATGATACTGTATTTTTTATTTTTATGATGACTATTATAAATGTATAGGCAAAAATATAAAACTGTAAATTCTTGCAAGCTATAAGTTTCATCCTTTTTTTTATATTTATTAAATTATTTGCCACACAAGCTTTAAAATATTTTGTGTATAAAATATAAAATTGAATTGAGTATTTGTATGTATATTTATTTTAAAAATTGCCAATCGATCCGATAAACCGTTAGAGAGGATATTCGGTGTTTGTATAAATTTTCAGGTACATAGACCGTTTGCCAGAGGACAATACAAATATTATTCTCTTGGCAAACTATCATTGAACTTTATAATTCACTATGAATGCCAATAACAAATGTATAACTTAATAATTTACACTAACAATATTACAAACATATTTTTTAAATTCTTATGAATTTTTTCTTTTATAAAATTGTCAACTACAAAATCGATTCAACAATAATTCCTTAATCCTTATTTTTTTTTCTATAAAATAATTATTATTTTATAGTCAAAATAATTTTATATATGATATAATAAATATCATGTTATCTGATGCCGTTAATTTTCAGGTCAGTAATTTTAATTATAAATCATGCTGGTAGATGAACGTCTAAGAGCGACTAAAACAGCCAATTTTATCATATAAACATCAATCTTTGTGTGTGTGTCTCATCAAGCACACTCGACTTAACAAATAAAAAAAATAAAAAAAAACAAATAACAATTAAACCCTAACATAAAATTAAAACTAATTAATTTAAAAAAATTTCACGCATTGTTTATTATTCAATAATTAAAAAGAAAAAAAAAAAACATTAAAAAAATTTCAATAAATAATTATTAATTAACATGAAATATTATTTTAAATATATTCACTGTTTACAAGGTGAAAATTTTTAATTAAATTATTTTATCATTGAATAAATAATGTAATTATTATTAAATTATTTTTATTATTATTGATTAATTTTATTAAAACTAATTATCATCATTTTGTTTTACAAATATCACCCATGTCATTTTCAGTATTTAAATTGTTTATGTTATTTTTTTTTTTTTTGGTGTAGCCATTTATTATTTAAATTTTGTCTATTTTTTTTTTTATATAAATGAAGAGCGATTGTGGTTGTCCTGTATGCTGTCATTTATGCACAAGGGAAATAAACATTGATGCTGGATAATCGAAGTTTTGCAGATGTTGTGTACATATATTACTCATAGTTTCGTACATGTCAATCTCGGGATTTTACTAATTAATTATTATCCCTATGCACTTTGTATAATATATATATGTGGTTTAGTATTTCAAGGAATATATGCATATATTTATTGGATAATTCTCACGAGTATGCTTTTATACTCTCGCCTCTCTAACTCTCTCTCTCTATCCCTCTCTCGATATATTATGCAATAAATTTTCATGTCATTTGTATGACATCAGGATCATGTACGCATGTATGTTTGTATTTGTGTATATATATGTTTGGCTAATAACACATAATTATTATTATCTTTTGCTAAATTACACAGTTAATATTTTTAGACTGTCATGAAATTTATTCAACTATTTTATTTCGTGGTAAAGTATATTTAAATTATAAAAAAAAAGTAAAACTTACTCGAGCAAGTGCAACAGCTGGAAATGTATCCCAAGCAAGTTCTGTTTCTTCACCAGTTTTTCCATGTCTTTGACCAGCCAATATTCTTGCTGCTGTCAATGTACTCATTCCCATACCATCACCAACAAATAATATAACACCTTTTGCTTCACCAGTTGGTGTTGTTCCACTTGATGCTGATGCAGCTAAACGTATTCTTGATTCTATATTACGTGTCGCTGCATCATACCACACATTTCTTTCTGTAAAAAAAAATAATAATAAAAATACACGTAAATAATATATTATATAATGTAAAAAGGATAATGCAAAGTAAAAAAAGAAGTTTATTATTATTTTTATTCTCTTAAATTATATTCAAAGACAAAAAGAATAATAACATAAAGGAAAATATCCGGAAGCTTTAGGTTTTTGATCACAATTGTCTACTAATTTTTTTTTTTTTTTTCTGTATACTCGTATGCTTCATAAATCTTGAAGCAGTAACCTCCAGGATTTAGCTCACCCAAAGCTCCATATATAACAAACTGGGGTATTTCCTTTGAGTGATATTGTCACATAAATTTTTGTCATATTTTCTTTTTTTTTTTTATTTTAAATTCAATTTTATATCCAACATTTAATTTTTAGTTTTTTTTTTTGATGAAAATATTTATTTTTTATTGTTATTATTATTTAGTGAAATATTATTAATTGTTTTGGTTATTTTTTTTTCCATTAAAATGGGGGAATGGGGGAAGAAAAACCAATTTTGTTAAAAATATTATTATTGAAATTGTGAAAAATAATATAAAGGAAAAAAAAAAAAATTATAAAGAATGAAAATTGTAGTAGTATTTTGTCGGCATTGTTTCAACTGTCTTACTTTTAAGATTTATGTTTGAATGTTTTTTTTTTTTATTTGTTATCGCAATGGGGAAAAAAAAAAAGGAAATAAAAAATTTAGTTAAAAAATATTCAAGTTGAAATTTCCACTCAAAATGTTGGATTTAAAATAAGACTTGTTTTTCGTTTTTTTTTTTAAAAAAAACAACAAAGTTTTTTGCATTTTGTTTAGTTTTGATATTGAGAGGAAAAAAAGTGGTGGTATAACGGGAGTATTAAACTCAAAATAGAGCAACTTTTTCAAAGTGTTACATATATATTTTAATGTAATAAAAAAAAAAAAAAAAAAGTAAATAATTTTTTAATTACAAGAAATTACAGTTTAAATAAAAAATATGAATTTAGTGTAATTTACTTGTATATAATTTAATTAATTTTAATTTTTTAATTACGTATATGTAAAAAAAAAAAAATGTTTTTTCATTAACAAATTTAATAACTAAAAAAATCATAAAATATATATTTTTTTTCTCATTTTTAAAGCCATTAAAGTAATTAAATGAAAAAATATATTTTTTTTTAATATTTTTACATTGAAAGTATTTATAATTAAAATAAAAGTTTATAATTATTTCAAGTGTATTTATTCAAAGTTTTTTTTTTATATTTCAATCTTGAATGATGATAGTATTTAATCCCCATGTTTAATTAATAATTAATCAAATATTATTTGTATTTATTTACTAGAATTACATAGTGAATTCAACAAACATCTCCATGTAAAATTAATTACATATCCTACCCTTACAATCAGAAAATAAATATAAATTAAAAATAAAGTTATTTATCATTTGATATACTCTTCATATTTATTAATATATTAATAAGATTTTATTTTCATATTTATTACCAACTTAAAATCAATAAATAATCATAAATTTCAAAACACATTATCTTTTCTTTTTTCATTTATAAAATTTAATTGACAAGATGAAGTGTCGTAAATTGAGGGATACATTTTCTCAATCCCTTAAAATATTATCTTGTATAAGTGTTTTTTCTTATCGTTTATATAAAAAAAAAAAAAATATAGTTGCCATTCAATAAGCAACGTTTTAGGATTATTTACAGAAGGACGGATAATATTTCGTTTGATTTCGTTGTAAATTTGGTAGTTTTTGCGGACGCAAGGCAGTATAACTAAAGTAACCAAATGTAAGAGGGTGAAAAAGGTCTCATCTGACAACAATAAAAAAAACTAGACCCTTGTGAACTTTATTTATTTTTTTTTGTGGTGTGTGATATGCTTGGGTTCCCCTCGGTGTTATTAGTTACATATATAAGATCGTATACTCTTTGCCAAAAGTAGATTTTATTTTATTTTTTTTTCTTCTACATTCTCGCACCCTCAGAGGGATAAAAAAACAATTGAGGATTCTTTATAACTGTCTCGTCATTGTGCCGATTCATATGGACCCTTTAATTTACCACTATAATCGTTTACTTTTTTTTTTTTTATCTCATTTCTAACTCACTTTTTCTAACGTGTATACTAAAACGACTACTAGTATATGTCGCGCATAACGCCCTTTTTTTTTTTTATTTTAGAAAATCAATATTTAATAATAATAACGTTATGAAAAAAAAATTATTTCATCAATTTGTTTTGAATTATATAAATATTTTTTATATTTATTTAAATTAAATAGTCAAATTCTATTTATATCTTTCATATTAAAATATTTTTTATTGAAGATATATTTGTAAAGTATTTATTTATCAAACTAAAATACACATATCTTGTGTATATATCTGTCGATTAATACGCAAATATATATTATGTGTATATTTTTAAGGCTTTTATAGAAACATCAATATTTATACAACAGAACGAATTTAGTTCTTCAGCTGTTTTCGTATTATTTTTTGATTGTATTTTTACTTTTTTTTTTTTTTTTTTTCGTTTCGATGTTATATTTTAAATGTTCATGTGAAAACACTTTAATTTATGAAGTGGGAAATATGAAAGTTTTTAAATTCATAGTTTAAATTATTATGACTCAGTGTAAGTTTAAAAAAAAACTAAAATTTTTTTTCAATTTTTTTTTATTATCATTTTAAAAATGTAAATTAAAATTTTTTTTAAAAAATTTTCTTTTATATATATTTAAAATGAAAAAAATATATTAATGTATTTTTTGTTTGTGATAAAATTTTTTTGTTAGATAAGTATCTAAAAAATTAATTACATAAATTGAGATTATTTATTTTTATTTTTTTTTTTATTTTTTAATTTATTTTACTACTTGACATTTGCCTCAAAGAAAGCACGATATTTTAAAAATTATTTAACATTGTTTTTCAGTATTTAAACAAAAAAAATTCAATTAAATTTTGTTCAATCAATATACAATGATTAAAAAAATACATCAACATGCTATTAAATTCTCGTCAATTTACAAAGCTACAATGATGATTTTGTTTCTTAAATTTATCAAAAAGAAAATGAAAGATCACACAAAACAAATGAAAAATAATAATGACCACTTGACTTCTGGTTTAAATTGATAGTACCAAGATCATTGATGATAGCATCAAAGTGATTACATAATAATGAAAACCGATGATCCGTTGAATGGTCAATCAACAGGGTTAAGTGATTCGTGATTGTCATCGATTGAAACGAGAACGAAGCTTTCATTGATCATGTTCAAAATGTTAATAACCCCAGAAAACCTTTCACTAAAATTAATTGAATTCATCTTATCTTCAATAGTATTATTAAAAAAAAAAAAAGATAACTTATCACAACCATCACAATTATTTTAATAATAGTACATACAATTTTTATCATTTTCATAAAATAAATTTAAAAAAAAAACCTGCTGAAAAGCAGCAGTAAAAGATTGAATTGATTGTCGTTTTTTTTTTTTGTTAAAAAAATTTTAATGAAAAAAAGCTCTTTTTCAATTTACCTTGGTCACCAGCAAATACTTGAACAAAAGTCTGAATTGTTAGGAGTATAAGGGCGGGGCTAAGTATACTACGTCTGTAATAATCTCGATGATGATGACGATGATGATGATGATGATGATGGTGGTGGTGATGTTGCCGCATTTCCGAATATTAAATTCGGCTCAGGCCAGTTTGCCTGGCCCCTCACTATTTCATGTAATTCTATGTGACACTTTCCCACTTCATTACCACTTCACAAGCTTAACAAAAACACATACACACACACACATAAATATATACACTTAAAATTTGTGCTTAACACAACCACCAAGTGTACTTTTATGTTTGTTAATTTGTCATGACAGTACACTGGACAGTTGTAAAGTCAACAAGAACACTGAGCTTTTTTTTTTTTCACTTATTATTATTACTACTATTGTTTAATTGGTTTTTTTTTTTTTTTAAATTTTATTTGACACTCTACAAATTGACAAATTCACATCACGCTATTTTTTCAAAAAGACTCTTTTTTTTTATTTTGATTTTTTTTAATTTTCACAGTCGAGTACTTTGTTGGATGATTTTATTTCTTTTTTATTTTCTTCACGTGCTCATCCTTTCGTTTCACTTCTTTCAGTTTTATTGGTTTTTTTTTTATTTTTTTTTTTTATTCTTTTTTGCAGGACCCTTTTTAACTTTTTTAAAAAGAGTAAGTCTTTTTTTTTTTTACTTGAGCCACGTTCAAACTCAACTTTATAGTTGAGAAAAATAAAAAAAAATTAGTATTTTTTGTTTAAAAAAAAAAAAATGTTATTTAAGTTTACAAAATAATCTCGACTTTTCTCTTGAAGTACTTTCACTACTTTTAGTACTTTACACACTTCATCTGTGAATTCAATCGAAATAAATCCTCAAAGCCACCACAAACATATAGATTTGTGTTTTGTTAGTTTATTTTTTTATTTGTTTATTTTTACTGGAATTTATCAAGAGCTTTTTATATATAAATAAAAGAATTTTCAACGATAACAAATTATCGTATTTTATACAACACAATATTTTCACTAAAAAATAAATAATAAAATTTAATAAAATATATTATTTATTATTATTTTTTATTAAATAATAAACTTTTGTTTTTTTTTTTATCTTTTTTAGTTCATCGTTAATTTCCAGATGCACTTTTATGGTCAAAGCGATGATTGCTCTTTTCTATAAAAAACTTTTATTTTTCATCAAAGAACATTAATCTAAAAATTACTAAAGTTTTTTTACTCCTTTATTTTTTTTTTAATTGAACAGATAAATTTCTTGAAGAAATTATGAAAAATTCTTCGATCCAAGAGCCACCTGAACTATTCAAAAGTCACAAAACTAATTAATTCAACAGAAAAAAAATCATAAAAAATTAATAACTCGATTTTTTCTTTTTTTTTTAAACTAATTTTCAATTGTTTATTAAATTTTTTATTAATAATAATCGAAACAAATATATATTAACAGTATTTAAAATATAAAGATTAGTGATTTTATATTTTTTTAATTTAACTATTTAATTTTTCAATTAAATTTTTATTCAAGTGCATCATTAAACATTGCATGTTAAAAAAAAAAAAAAACAAATTTAATTTCACTAGTTTATTGTATCAAGCTACAGGTGCATAAATTCAAAAATGTCAATCCAAATTTTTTTTTAATTAAAAAATTCACGTTTAATTGAAAATAAATTTACACCAGTATAACACATTTGAAAAATTTCCGTTAACAAAATTAAAATTCGTATAATTTTTCAAAGCTTTTTTTTTTGTTTTAAAAATGCGATTTTTTTTATTGACATTTGACGTTAATTTAATGAGTTGAATAATTTAAATAGATATCACTAATTTATAGAAGTGTCTGTGACGGAACCGACGCCCGTACTGTTTTGAGTATTCAACGATGATGAGTCCACTACCAGATGTGCAACTTTCTGAATATTTGTCTCTCTTTCTCTCTCGTTGGTTTACTCGAGTATGCGCGTAACACCAGTAAATTTTCTGCAATATATAAACCGCAACAGCGTTTGGTTCCTTCAAAGGACAAAGTATGAATTTATGTTTATGTTACTATACCACGTGGTTGTACATACTTGACTAGGTCAATTTAATTATATACATGTAATCCGTCAAAAAAAAAAAATAAATATATAAAGGAATATTAAATATGAATTAATATATTTTATAAATTTATAACTATTAATAATAATAACTGATATTAATAATTAATAATTATTATTAATAATAATTTATTATTTAAAAATTAAAAAAAAATTATTTCATGTTGTTTATGTACATTATATGTTTATAAAAATTATTTAAAAAAAATTAAATTTCNAAATCTCCTACTTAATTAATTAATTTTTTTATGTAAATGTAAAATGTAAAAAATTGTGCATTAATGAATAACTATTGTAAAAAATATTTATTAATTTTAAATATTTAGTGAAAATGTTGTATACGTTCACCTTCAATAACAAAATTAAAGATTGTTTAGAGCCAGATTTAATTTTTTTTAAAATTGCTCGTTCGTAGATATTAATTGAATAATATTGATGAATATTAATTAAAATATTATGAATCTATAAATAATTACTCATAGAAAAAAGAAACGAAATACAGCAAAAAGTTCGTTGTCTTGTCTAAAGAAATAAGATAAAATATATTAAATTTTATTTATTTTATTTATAAAAAAAAAATTTAAAAATATAAATTTAATAATTTATATATTCATTTATTCCTTTTTTTTTATTTTATTCATATTCTTACCCTCTTTTTATTTTATATTTTTCATTTTTTATTAAATATTTAATATAATAATCTTTGATTTACATTTAATCAAATATTATTTTAAATATTTATCAACTTTATTTATAAAACAAAAAAAATATATATATATAGTTATTATTCAAAGATAAATTATTGGCTATAAACATGTAAAATTAAAATGGCCATGGGCATTTTATCATGTTTATTTCACCGACAAACATGTCAGACAAAACATGCATCAGTTATACATGATATCAACATTGTTATTTTATATATTAATAACCTTATTATTATTATCAAAAATATGCATAATGTTTTCCTCTTTTTATTCTATTTATATTTTTTTTTTTCTTGACATTTTTTATATATTAAGAAACTAGGATATTTTATAATCTCATTAATTTTTAAATATTCACGACAGGTGTCGTGTTACAGTATACTTAATGTCAATATTGCATGTATACTTAAAAAAAGTGTTAGATTAAATTATAAAAATTTTTATTTACTCTAATATATAATTATTGTTAAAAAAATAAGAAATTTCTTAAATAACATTTTTTATTTATTAATTTTTATTATACTTTTTTATTGTTTCAGACAAAGAAAATTAATGAAACCTCGTGTGTGCTGATGACTTCTATCAAGTAAAGTTAACTTTAATAATAACAAAAATAATAATAACAATGATAAAGATCATCAAGGTTATTGTACTCTTTTATCTTGTCTAAAAGACAATTAAAAAAAATTACATCTACAAGATACAAAACCAGATAAATACTTTAATTTTTATTTTTTCTTATTTTCTTTTGTTTTTTTAACATAAAAATTAATCTTCTTGACATTTATACAACATTTTATTATCATAATAATTATCACTGAGTTTAATTTAAATACACTTTTTTATTTGCCTTGAGTTAATATTTATTCATTTTTTTTTTTTTTTTACTATCTTTATTTGACTAGTTTTATTTTTTTTTATTTTGAGGGCTAAAAACAATGTTCAAATAATTGGAGACCCAATAGGGAGTATATAGAGGTAAATAAAAAAGCTATGAACAGTGAGCTCGTTCGTGTGAAATCAATGCAATAAAACAGCCAGAGAATCGAGTTAGTATCACCCCTTGTCTGACTAGACATTTACCTATACCACTTCTCTTCAAAAATATATATTTAATCATTTTTTTTTTTCATTATTATTTGCTTTTATTTTGTCTGAATTTTTTTTTTTTCATCTCATTTTCTACTGTGCTTACTTCAATATATTAATCTTGATATTTATCACCCTCTCTTTCTTTCTTTTCATATCATTTCAGCTATAACTCGTGGATCATTATACTCACACACCCTGATTTACATATTTATCATTGTCAAAGATACGCATGCTGTTTCCACAATGAGACGACAAGGGATCATTCTCTCACCTATCTATTCATCCCTTTTTCTCTCTCTGTCTTTCTCTCTGTCATTTGCTTTTGGCTATATTTAATCAAATGTCTCCTCCCATGTTTGTCTTCTTCATCATTTGATTTACATAATCATCTAAAAATAATTTTTAAATATCATTAAAAATAACTTAATTTTTTGTAATTAAATTTTAATTTATATTTTTCTTTTATTTAATTGAAAAATGACCTTTTTTTTTATAATTAATTTCGAATTTATATCAGCTAACTGTGACATTTAAAATAAAGGTAGACGAAAATAATACTCAAGTATTTTTTTGTTTGATGTTTAATGTTGTACATTTTAAATAATATTTTTATGATATTTATGAATTAATTATATAAAAATTATCGTTATTTCAGTATATGCTTTTGACATTTTGACACAATAAATTATTTGTCAGTGAATATTAAATTAAAAAGTGTCTGAAATTTTAGTAAATCAATTTAGTGGTTTAAAATAAAGCAAAAAAAAAAAAAAATATGTATTTTTTGAATTTAAACATATTAAAATTATGTTTTATAAATGAAAATTAATATTTTCTAAATTAACAGTTGTTTAATATTATTTTTTTTTATTTAAAATATATTTCAAGAGATAAATTAATTGTAAATTATTATATATTGTTTAATTTGACATACATTAAAATAGTTTTTATAGTTGATACAGTTTAATTTTGTTTTTTTGTACTTGAGTCGGAAATGTCAGTCACATGTGTTTCTAGTTTTACATGATGAAATATACGATGAATAAGAAAGATATAACATTTGTGTATATGTATGTGTGTGTGATGGTGAGATTAACACGAGATATACAATGTTACAAACACAGACTTTATTCTACCCAAAAACAGTATTTGAATCAATGTATAAAATGGACAGAAATTGCCAACAATTTCAACAGCTGTGAATAAAACTAAACTATGAAATTCGTAACATGTATTATCCATTAAAATTAAATACTTTTTAATTTATACTAATCACAATTAATTTTTATATTTATCTAATTAAATATATACACACACAAAATTTGATTATTTAATTTTTTGAAATAGTTATTTATTTTGATGATAAAAAATATTTCCTTGTGGTTTAAAAATACATAAAAATCTTTTTTATATTTACATTTTTTTATATCTATTCAATATTGATTCACACATTCGATACATATTTTTTATATACACAAGTTATTTTGTTACCTTCTAAAAATGTCAAAAAAAAAAAAAATACTATTTTCTTGGTGATATATATATATATGAAAATACATTCACAATATTCTATGCATCTCTGATAACAACCAGACCAGAATTGAACATAAAAAAAGTCACGTATACATTCATCTGACATGTGTCAAGATTGTAAAATTTTTATATTTTTTATTTATTCTCAGTTCAAATACTGTCAATTTCAATTTTTCATAAATTTTTTTTCTTCACTATTTAATTTATTTACATTTAAAAGTGACAGATTTAATTAAAAAATATAATATTGTATTAAAAGTTGAATGAAAAATTTGATTGATTGAGATAATAATGAGATTATCTTGAAGTTTTAAAAAATTGTTAATGAAACAATGTTTAGAAATTTAATAGCATGACCAGGTTAGTCAGCAAATTGATAGATACCTTTTGTATACAATTTGCATGACGTCATTAAACTTGAGTCAGATCATATACTGAGTACTTGAATATATATTCAAACCCAGCATCGCATTGCTTTCGTCAGCGCGTTGAGTATGTTGGTTACACTAACGAGACATTCAAGATTGAAAATCATACAAAATACATTTTCAATGTGTGTACATCAAAATAATAATTATTATAATCAAAATAATTTTATGTTGAATATACAAGCTCATTAATTTGCTTGATTTTATTTTTTTTTTCCATTCCTTATTTTCTTTCTTTTTTTCTTTTTAATAAAAAAGCTAGGCTCCAAATGAAAGGAGCTTTACTTTGTAAAAAAAAAAAAAAATACATACACTCAATACATTCCTCTTGAAATCTCTGTGCTAATAGTTTTTTTATATATTATTTTTTTTTTTTATTATCCTTTTTTTTTTTAAAGCCAATCTCTGACCCACTTTGAACAACTGATTTTGACTAAAGTTACGATAATGGTTACCGCAAGTTTTATTCTCTACTTATTTTTTAAAACACATAATTCTTGTAATCTCAATCGACTCTGTACTATTGAACACCATCATACAGCATGGAGAAAAAAAAACAACCGAATTTCAGAGAGAAATAAATGAAAAAAAAAGATAAAAATTGTATAAATAATTGTTGGAAAAAAAAAAAAAAAAACGTTGAAATGCTTGAAAAATTGTAATATAAAACTGAACACATGTGGAATATTTTTATGGGTTTGTTAAAAATGAAAATAAAATACAAAATGATGATCAAGAAAATAGGAAATGTTTTTTCTACGAGTGATGGATTGATAAAACAAAAAAAAAAAGAAAAAAATTCAAAAATTTAAAATCATATTTTTATGGGAATATTATTTATTATTCATTATTTAAATATTATTATTAATTTAATTTTTTCTGCCAAATTTATACAATAATAATTATCAAAAAGAAATCTTTTAATATTATTATTTTGTTGATAGTTAGTGGGTATTTACTTTGATGGTTTTTGAGATGATCTAAAACTAATAATTGAACAATTTGACAATAGCTATTATATTACAAATGTTATTTCAATAACTGTTATAATGACTTTGACCACAGTATGTGAATTTAGTAATTCATATTAAATTTAACATAAAGTTAACAATATTTTGGTTATCAAATTAAGTATACAATTTAGATAATTATATTATTTTACATTAAACTTGTTCTGCCTCAAATTATATATATAATTAAATTTTTTTTTTTTGCAAATCTAATTATCCAAAATTCTATAATAAATATATATATATTTTTTTTGTAAATATAACATCATTTGTGTAGCTTAAAATTTTTTTAAATATATACATGAAAAAATGTATATTTATATATAAAAAAAAATGTTTTTGATAATGCTGAGACGACAGCTTGAAACGAGAAAACTTAAGATTACTGTTTTTTTTTTTTCTGTTAAAAACTTTGTTTATCATTTTTCCTCAAAATGTAAAATGATAAAAAATAAAAAAAAATTGATGTCTTTAAGTATAAAATTTACTTACAACTTAATAAATAAATATTTTAATTATTTTTAATTTAAAATAATGATGAATACAAAAGTTGTTATCATCTGACAAAATTTGATGAAATTGAGTTTGTTTAAAAAGGGATTTTCATCATGTATTTATATGTATGTGTATAACGAAATATTCAAGACAAAATTAAACAAGACTAGACAAGGATATACTTAATAAAGTTAAATTTGAATATAATCCTTAAATGAGGATAGACTATTAACGCCAAGTTTCCGAATTTTATATACAGTGTAACTTACATACTTACTTCAACAGCTATATAATCTTCTTAAAAAAAAAAAAAAGTAAATAAAAATTTAATTTAATTTTAAATAATTAAATCGTTCGGTACAGTATAGCTCAAATTTTTAAGCTAATAATATCTTTTTTTTTTTTTAATTTCAAAAGGTCAAAAAATAGAATCAAAAAAAAAACAAAAATGAATAAATTATGAAAAATATTTTCTACAAATGCTAAAGGTTAAATTGTTATTTTTTTTTTTAACAAAAATTATTTGTATAAACAGCTTGGATTATTATGTATCCAATTAACAAAATAAAATTTTCAACAAAACACAATATTCTCTTGAAATTTAAACAATTGAATTTTTTTTTTTTTTTT
>MKYW01000085.1:199582-219921 GCA_015776835.1 Aphidius ervi
AAAAAAAAAAAAAAAAAAAAAAAAAATACAGTGAGAAACCTCAGTCTCATTATATACTTTTTCTTTTTAACTTTTCTAAACAAGATTTCAAGTATAGCAGTCTCAATTCATACAGTTTCAAAAGTGTTTTCTTTAAATTTTCCTTTTTTTTTTTTTTTATGAATATATTACAAAAATTGAGTTGTTACTTTTTCCAACTGTTTTTTTTTTTCTTAAAATAATAAAAAACAATTTAAATATATTTAAAGATTAAATGAAAATAAATTTATTTCTTTAAAAATTTTAATTTAATATTTATTTCAAATTAAATTGAAAAATATTATATAAAAAACATTTTTTTTATCGTTGATTTGACAGTCGTTCGTGTAAAATATTTACGTGTTGACGTAAAAAATAAAAAATGTAATTTTTTTTTTTATGATAAAGTTTAGTATAAAGTCTTGCATGTAAGACAAAATAAAACTTGCACAAAATAAACTTCTATTATAGATGTCGAGGATTGTACCGATCGGTGAAAACGGCATCCTCGACGTGCCCGGATATGATACTACTTTTAGAGGAAGCAAATAAAATAAATAGATAACAAAAATAAAAAAAAACTCAAACTAAATTGTGGCAGACGCGTGTGCAACTTTTTTTTNTTTTTTTTCATATTTTATATATATTTTTTTCGTATTTTTAGAAACTAAAATAAAACACGTAATTTCTTTTATTCATTTTTATTTTCAGCGCCCTTTTCTTAAAAATAAATAATCAAACTACATTTTAAATTAAAAAATTTATAAACATATTAGACATTTAAAAATTTATTTCTATTTTTAAAAAAATCATATAAAAATTATAATATAAAATTACATTTTCTGCATTGTGTATTTTTTTTCTTGAACAATTGTTGGATATATATATTTGATGTGAAAACAAAAATTCTACATGAATATAACATGTAAAAATAAAAAGAAAATAAATGAAAAACGATAAAAATAAAGTAAAAAACATTGTAGAAAAGAAAGCATAGAATACCAATAGAGGCCAATGATCTCGTTGAAAAACTTGATAGCCATAAGGTATGTCGTGCTGAATGGCTGAATTATTCTTTTTTATTTTTCATTCCTTTTTTTGCCCTTCGTTTCATCAATTTTATATAGTTTGCATTCCCACTGGTATCTGAAATCGTAGAAAAAAATAGACAAAAAAAACTCGCAATACAAATAATAGTAATAATAAAATAATAAATTTTAAAAATATGGTAAATAAATGTGCATGCGTATTAACAAAGATGGTTTAAGGTTAATATTCAAAATGTAAATTTGATATGATGTGTCCGGTTTCCGTTTTTGTATATACGCAAATAGTTGAATATGAAGCTTTCAACTTTAGTTGTATATATAATAAAATTTCCTGTATAAATTAAGAATATTAAAGTACAAATTTGATGAATTAAATTTGTAAAAAAAACAACAACAATAAACAAGTATTTTATGAGAATATATTATCTATTTTTTTAAACGTTTACTATATATGAAAAATAATATAATAGTAAAATAAATAGCTAGAAGAAGACTTAATTTAATTTATTTATTTAACCAAAAATTCAAAGGGGTATTTATTGCCAGATTTAGTGACACCATGACTACGAAATGTAGTCAAAAAACACAAGTACAAGCTTTGGTTGAAAATTTAAAATACGAATAATTATCAGGGGATTTTGTTTTATATATTTACAAATTTTTAGAATTTTTTAGCTTTGTGTTTGTTATTTAATAAATAAATTAAAAGCTATACAAAATTGCAAAATATACAAAATATATAGCTATACAAAAATATAGCAAAAATATGTGTCCGCCCATCAGCTGTACTATAAGATATTGACCTTCTGTATTTATTTATTTATTTAACAACAAACGTTTCGGAAATTCATAATATGGATAATATTCAGAGGTTTTTGTTTTATATATTTACAAATTTTTAGAATTTTTCAGCTTTGCGTTTGTTGTTAAATAAATAAATAAGAAAATAGAAAAATATGCGTTCGTTTCATGGGCTGTTTTAAATGACTGCTACTGTATTTATTTATTTAACAATAAACGTTTCGGTTGGAAATCTATAATATGGATAATTTTCAGGAGGTTTTGCTTTATATATTTACAAATTTTTAGAATTTTCCAGCTTTGCGTTTGTTGTTAAATAAATAAATAAAAAACAAGAAAAATATGCGTCTGTTCCATCGGCTGTATTACATGCTGCTACACCATGACTACACTCAGAGTGACACCATGACTACACCCCTCGAAAAAATTACTAAACAATGCTTAAATTAAAAATAATAATATTGAGTTGATAAAATGTTGATTAAATATTAAAAATATCGTGAATATATAAAAAACCCTACAGCGAATTCGTCGAATAATATTATTTGCAATATTATTTCTTCCGGTAAACTATTATAAAATATAACATGATTTTTAAATAAACTAAAAGTTGAACATTTTATTATCCTGTTGTCAATACCAACAAAATTAATTTCCGTATTTATACAATTTTTAAATAAATAAATTTCGTCCTACGTCAAGCTGATAAATTTTATCGATTATACATGAAAATGATTGTTGATTGAATAAGTTTAATTAATTTAACATTAAAGTTTGATAACACGTTTTTGTCATTGACGTTTGGCACGCGCGTTTCAACTCGATATGACATATAGATATAGTTTTACTCATCTCATTCTAATCGATATTCAAATCGAGTCTACACCAGCTTCCGACCAATATATGTATATATCGATTTGATTACCAACTGTTGCCTTGGAAAAAAATATAAAAATTGCCAAAAATAAAACAAAAAAAAAAGGTGAAACATGAAAAGAACAGAAAAAAAAATACACATTCAGGAATTGTTGAATTATTATCGTCACGAAATCAATTGAACTACTATATTTTAAAAAATTGTCAATTTTGATAAGAAAGTAAATGTTTTCTTATCAGTCGATACAATTTTTTATTTCATTTTTATTTTTTTTCCAATACAAATGTATGTATTTATACAGTGCTATTAACAAAAAAAAGCTCTGAGCTTTTTTTTCTATTTCTTTTTCATTTCTAACAAACGGATTTAAAGTGTCTAACTGTCTATGAAAAGAAAAAAAATTAGTAAAATTGTGAAAATTATCGTGCCTGTTACAGTTTTTTACACTGTGCCCAACGGGCTAACGACATTATACGCGAAGTATCATCGAATTTTCTGCCTCGATCGGGAGACTAAAAATTCTTTACTTACACTGATGCCGCATAAATTAATTAAATTAGAAAAAAGTACAATTACACCCATTCTTAATAGAATATCACAATTTTTGGTCAGAAATTGATATCCTAGAATTAGTGTAATTATGTTGATGATGATGATGATGATGAAGACAATTCAAGTTGAAAAAGCTGTAATCATAAAATAATGAAATTGTTAATACATAAATCCCTGGTAGAAATATTTCTCCAACTTTTTCCAACTTTTTCCGCCTTTTTTCCAACTTTCTCCAACTTTCTACGAAAATGACCCATGGTTGGAGAAAAGTTGGAAAAAAGTTGGAGAAAAGTCGGAAAAAAGTTGGAGTAAATTTCAGGTTGGAGAGAGGTTGGAGAAATTTGTCCGCCATTTCTCCAACCATGGCTCATTTTCGTAAAGAGGTGGAGAAATGGCGGAGAAAAGTTGAAAAAAAGTTGGAGAAAAGTCGGAGAAATATTTCTACCAGGGTATATATAGGTATAATATTTAACATTTAAAAAAATATATTACCTTATGTCGAAAATTTAAATAACCGTTTAAAACGATTGAAATTTTTTATAAAATTTTCCGGCAATAATTTTGCTCTTATTAGTGCAAGAATTAGCATGTTCCTCCCGGCGTTGACATCACGATGCTAAGTTATGTTACACTGTGGGCACCAACAATATCGATGTCCATGTTGACTTACAACAAGTGCTTCATTGCACTTGCTGCATAACTTGGTTGTGTTGTACTCGTCCACATCAATTGTAAACACGCCGGGTCTACTTCTTATCTTTCTATCAAAAATTTTTAATCTCGGCCTTTTGTATGCTTTAATCCATTGTGGGTAATCCGGTCTACCAACGCAATAAATAATTTTTTTTCCATCCACATTCAGCCTCCTTAATTTTCTTGGCCATTTTTTCTTCTCATATGATGACATTTGTGTTAATTTTTTTTCTTCTATTATTTTTTTTTCTTTTTCACGTTGTTCTTTTCTTTTTGCCTGTTGTTTTTCTCGGGCTATTTTTTCTCTTTTTAATGTTGATTTTGATTTTGTTTCCTTGTTTCTACTGGCTACTCTCAATTGCTTAGCAAGTTTTCTTGCTTTTCGCAATTTTGCTCTCGTTTTTATAATATGATTTAATAAAATAATATTATCATTATTATTATTATTATTATAATTACCAATAGCATTTATCGTAGACACAAGTTCAACAACTTTACTAGCAGCAACAACATTAGCATCACTAGCTTTAGCAGAATAATTTTTTTTTTTTGATCTTTCTTTAACAGATTGTTTTTTATATTTTTCTTATTTTTTTTAATTTTAAGTTAATTTTTTTACACATATCTTTTCGATGTTTAATATATTCTGGATCATCAATTTTTTTTTAACGATTTTTTGCACCTACATTATACAATAGTTTATTGATTTTTCGATCAGTTTGTCTCATGGATTGGATTTGTTTTGACCATTTCAATTTTATCAATTTATCAAGTTCATGATTGAATGTTTGATTTCAAAACATTTCAATCTATATATTGCATTTTCATAATAATTTAAAGGATTTTTTAAATCAATATGTGAAAATTCAAGTTTTGTTGAATTTTGAACTTTATTATTAACATCACCAGCAATATGTACTCTTTTTTTGGCTCTTTTAGATTCACCACTTCGATATCTATTTTTTTCACGAAAACGTTGTTCTTTATCTTTTTCACCAATATCAGCAAGTGATTGAACTTTAATACCAGCCATTGGACATCTTGTTCCAGGATCAGATCCAATAAATGATACATTATCATTCAATTGTGGTAATTCCATTGTTGTATTATCATCATTCATTTTTATTTCTTTTTTGCATGTCAATCATGCAGATACATCATTTGTTGAAGAAGACAATGCAAATTTTTTACCTATTGAATTTTGTGGTCTTATATCGAACTATATGACTGCCACAATTCTTCTGGTTTCTTTTTTTTTAGTTCTATGAATGTTGTTTTTTCCAAATCATGAACAATTTATATTAATATCGATGTTCAAATTCTTATATTTTTTAATCCACAACTGTAAGTTAGTATTAATAGAAAATTGTTATTTTTTTTTGCATCCCCTGGTGAAAATATTTCTCCGCGATTTCTCCTAAATTTTTCCGCGATTACTCCGAATTTCTCCCAAATTGACCCATACGGAGAAATGAGTGGAGAGAGGTATCAGTATTTTTTTCGAATTTTCTCTGAATCGACTTGGGTGAAGAAACGTTCGGAAATATTTCTTCTCGATAAGAATCTCCCCTCGTCGTTGATTTCGGAAGAATTTCTCTGCGGTAAATATTTTTTTTTCACACGTTTCTCCGCGTATTTTTATCGCGGAGAAATATTTCCGAACGTTTCTCCACCCAAGTCAATTGGGAGAAAATTCGTAAAAAATTTCTCCGCGGTAAAATTATTTTTTTCACATGTTTCTCCGCGTATTCTCATCGTGGAGAAATATTTCCGAACGTTTCTTCACCCAAGTCGATTCAGAGAAAATTCGGAAAAAAATTTTGATACCTTTTTCCACTTGTTTCTCCGCATGGGTCAATTTGGGAGAAATTCGGAGTAATCGCGTAGAAATTTAGGAGAAATCGCGGAGAAATATTTTCACCAGGGTGAGAGTTAGTTGGTAACTTGCGCGTGAATGAGCAAGACGGAAAGACGCTTAGTTCTAAAGACACTTTTTTGTATTGTTTGTGAAGGTTGAGATTTAATAAATATACCTCACTATTAAAAATCCATATTTCTACAAATATAATTGTATAATAAATAGATAGAAATTTATTTTTTTTTTCAAAAATAAATACTTAATAAACATGAAAGAAAAAGATAAAGACATCTTTGAAGCATTAATATAAAATAAAACTTATAAATAAGTTATGAATATTTTAATAATAATATTTTCCTTATTTTCCTTAATTGGTAAAAATAAAATGAATAAAAATAATTTCAATAATAGTTATTTCATACTATAATTCAAAGATTTTAAACACCAAAAATAAAATTAATAATTAAAAAAAAAAAAATGTTAAAAAATGTTAAATTATAATTAAATGTTAAAAAATGTTAAATTAAATTAAATGTTAAAATGTTTTTTACCACATGCAGCATATACTGTTGAATTTATTAAAATAGTATTAATAGTAATAATATTAATAGTTGCCTGTTACAGTAAGATAAAAAAAATATTTATTTATTTATTTAATTGAGAAAAGTCTCAATAAAGATGTCGATGTATATGGAAAATATCTTTAAAATTTTGGCAATATATTTTGCTGCATTGAATATAAATTATTTCAATTGATTATCCTTGCTCTAATTCAGTATTTTCTTTTTATTTATAAATCATTTTAAATTTGTAAAAAATGTATCCTATATTTATCATTGGATAATAATATTTATTTGGATAATATTTTAATATTATTGAAAAAAGTTTTTTATACAAATAGTTGAACCATTTTTGGTTACATGAATAATAAAACAAAATTATTACGATAAAAATAAAAATGATAGATTAATATAATAGACACATGTACACACACTCACACATATCCTTTGGAAATTGCTAATCGAATTATTTTGAAAGACTTTTGCTGACTTTAATTTGAGTTTTGAAACTTGATTTTCTACGTGACAAGATTAGACGTTATATACTAAATGATATCTCATACACACAATTGCACATTATTTTAAAATTAAAAATAAAATATTCAACATGCAAACAATTTAATTAATATTCTAAAAATTATATCTATAATTAATATTCATTCTAGAATTATTTCAATAATAATAATAACAAATAATTGAAAGAAAAATAAAATGAAAAAAGTATAGATAGACATCTGAGAAGTTAATTTGAAAGCTAGATTTTTTAGCAGGGTTAAAATAAATTAATGAAAAAAAGGTAAAAAAGAAAATTCATTGGAGAAATAAAAGTCCTTTGACTCGTAATTTTGACCCACATGTTCGTTCAGTAATGACCACACTATACGATTTGAGAAAAATATGAAATGAAAAAAAATTAATATCAATGATAAAGAGGTAGAAAAAAGGTAAAAATATAAAAATATAAAAATATAATCGTGTATTTTGGCAATATCGATTCACTCTTGACACATAAATATTGCTTGTTTTATATAACACTACAATGGAAAGTAATAAAAAAAAAAAAAAAAAATGAAAAAGCTAGATTGATTTCGAAAAAAAAAAAAAAAACATTTCTAAAGCGTGAATTTAAAATATTCAGTGCACTATGCAATTCTTCATATATTTTATTTATTTATTGTTTTTTCAAATCGATAAACTACCAAATCATGATGGAATATCTTGAAAAAAAAAAAATGAATTAGTTTCAATTAGTGATTTTGAGTTGATGAAAAAATATATGAAAAAAAAAAACCTGGAAATGGAAATTTAATTTAATAGATATTTTTGATTGACAATATCAATTTTATAAATAAATATTTGATTAATAAATTGAATGGATTTATATTTGTCATAAATGTCAGTTTGATAATTAGGAATAATAATTTTTATATGAATTTATAACTGGTGGCATATGCAATTGGCAAAGACACCTTGAACAAGTAGATAACTGTGTAATCCAGGTGTGCAAATGATAATAATTTTGAATATTTAGTGTCGAGTATTGTACAGAACAAGAGAAACTTGTAAACCTTAAATATTCTCAGCATGTTCATGTCATAAATTGAATTAAATTAATAAAATTAATAAAATAATTTTACTTAAATTACCAAAACATTTGTCTTTACAATAATTTAATAAAAAAAATATTTTTATATATTTTCTTTTTTTGAATTTAATATTCTAAAATTCATTTTGTAAATTTATTTTCCATGCTATTTTCAATTTTTTATATGTATTTTCTTATTTTACATGTTGATAAAAATATTTTTGTGTTTATAAATCATCAGAAATTTTACAAGAATAAAAAAAAGTTTAAAAAAAAAATCTGCTGTTGCAAGAAAATTGAATTGAATATTGTTGGTTTTTGTTGATCAATAAATTTATCAACGAACAGTGTTGATTGATTTAACGTTGAAAATTTTAGACGAAATTTTCCATTGTTCTAAATTTATCCAATTTTATATACCACAAAATTGTTTTTTTTGTATTTTTATTATTATATTTTCAGTACCCTCGGGATATCTTTGTTCAATTTCTTTTTTTATATAAATATTTTTCAACAAATCAATCCCAAATAAATAAACAACAATACGCATCCAGTATTGAAAAAAAAAAAAAATTAATTATTAAATTTATTATCCCATATATTTATTTATTTTTTTTCAATTAATTTTCATACTCTCATTTGGGATAAATTTTTTATATATATAACTTGATGAATTTAACGTGAAAAAAATTAATTAAAAAAGTATATATATCACGAGAGACAAAAGAATTTTTCTTGTCTTTTTTATTTTTTGATAAAAATAAAGAAATAAGAGATTATTTTTTTGATAAAATAAATAAAAGTTATTCGAGCTGAGTACTTGATTTCTGATTGAAAAACTTGAGTGTAATGGAATATACAAGTCAATATTAAAATAAAAAATATATAAAATTCTGATTGTGTGTATATATTGTTGATGGTAATTCAATGATAGATTTATTTTATACAAATCGATCTTTTGACATTTGAAACTTTGATAGTTGATTCACAAACAATCAATTCTTTTATATAACGAAAAATTTGGACTATATATTAATTCAACGTTTTAAATTTGTGGGTGGTAAAGAGAAATGAGGGTTGAATATTTAAACGATTATATCATGTTTAAATTACCATTCGAGTGATGTTATATATATAACTTACTAATTGCCATATCTGTTTTGTGATAACAATAAAAACATTATACTCGATATAAATAAATCAACATTGATTTGCATTCTACCTCCTATTTTATGTTCAATTAATTACACTTAATCTTTTTTGCATTAAATAACAATAATTTTATTTTTTTTATTTTTTATATATAAAATATAATATATTTATTATAAATTTTTAATGGCTAAAATTAAAAAAAATACAAGAAAAAACAAACAGAAAATAAATCAAAAGAAATGGGAAATTAATGTCGTGCAGTTTTTTTTTTTTTTTAAATAAGAAATATCACGTAAATTTTTATATCAATTTTTAATATAATTTTTCAATTTATTTATCTTTGTTTTCTTTGTAAACGTATCAATGATGTAATAATTTTTTATATTTATAATTAAACAAAATCATAATGATTTTTAACAAACAAAAACAAGCATATATATATTTAAAAAAATTTTTTTTTTTTTTGAAGTTTAATTAGTAGAAACACATTATACAAGCCTTGATATTCTCTCGGACATTATACAACATGTATACGAGTCATGCGGTGAGGCGTTAATTAAACCACGGCAAAAGCGAGTAATCCATCATGAGTTAACACTGTTGATGTGAATAATAAAAAAAAAATAAAAATAATTTTAATATTATTCTGTATATAAGTATTTAAATAATTTCATATATATTCGAAATACTTGGAAAAATTATTTATTTATTTTTAACATTTGTTTATATTACATATTTATGGATTCACTAGAATTTTTTTAATTAAAATGTTGATTAATAATTGTCTGATAAAAGTAGTAAAAAATTAAAATATATCTCTATGAAAATGAATTAATTAAAGTAAATAAAATCAAGTTTTTTTTTAATCAATAAATTAATAATATATAACAGTTAATACTGTTGAAAATTTAAAGTTACTTTGTCGATTTATTTCCCTCGATTTATATCCCTCTTTTAAAATTGTGGCTAGTTATTGGTAATATTGTTCGATAACAAAGTCACTCTCTGTGTCAAAGCTTATATATATCCACAAAATTTTCAAACATTTACCTTAACTTTATATGCATAATATTTTCAAAATAAATTTTTATTATTAAATATTCATTTTTATGATTATGTTTTCCAAATCGATATACATATATATTCAAAAAAAAATTGTTAAAAGTGTTGTACATATTTTAAACTATATATATATAATAACTTTGAATTTATAAAATAAATTTAAACGGATGTTAAAGTGAGAGTTTAAAGGTATGTACATCCGGTGTAGTTTACAGAAAACGTCTTGAAAATAAATATAAACAAAAAAAAATTTAGAAACTCAGAACACTTGTACAAAGTGGTGCTATTTGTTTTTTTTTTTTGGTTGCATTCAACGATCTCTTCCAACATCCGCAAGTTATATGTGACACATAATTTTTTATGTTATTATTAGATATCCGGTTACTAAAACTACTGTGCTTTTTTATCTGTAAAATTTCATCATTTGCCATATTTATTTATAGATTTTTTATTTTTCTTTTAATAAAAGCTCTTGCATCATTTTATTATTTGCTTTTTTTTAAAACTTTATATACATTTAATTTAATTAATAAATTTCATTAATATGATATTTTTTTTTACATTGGAAAATAGATTAATATTTAAATGATAGTCATTCGTAAATTGCCTTGGGGTTTTATATTTTTTTTGTACTTTAAATTGAAGAAAAAAAAATGTTTTATATGTATACCTGAGTTAACTTATCCAACTGAATGACTATAAATGACACAAATACGAAATCAGTAAATATTCAAAACCTTTTGCTATTCTGAATGTCCCTCTAGAGATACTGACGCGACAAAAAAAAAAAAAAAATTAAAAAAAATCTATGCAATTCACTCTGAAAAACCAATCACTTTAAAAAATATATATTTTTTTTTTTTTTTTTTATGACATATCATTTCAATGATTGATGGATATTTGTACATATATTTTTTTTTCATATAATAATTTTTTTTTTTATCGAAAATTTTATTCAAGTTTTTGATAGTACTTTTTATTTTTTTTTTTAATAAAAAGTTTTGGCACAATTTGACGTAATAAATAAATGAAAAATTAAATTAAAAATTTTTAAAAAATAAACATTTGATGGTCAGTTTTAAAAAATTTAATAATTTTTTCATTTTTTTCAATAGTTCATTTGCGTTTTTTACTTCAAAATTTATTTTTTTATTTTTTTTTTTTTTCAATTTCATTCAGTCACATGAACTCAAGCTTAAGTACGAGATTGGTAATACCATGCTGACCCAAATCTTGAAATTCTCAATACACCCGTATTTCTTTTGATTTTTTTTCATTTCATGACTGTTTTTTTTTATTTTTTTAACTAGCAAATTTCGTATTGAAACCGTTTATCGATGAAGTTACTATATTCAACGAAAATAACTGACATTAATGCGACCTCGACCTCAACTGATTAAAAAAATAATAAAATTTTTTTAAAAATATTTCAACAAAATAACGTATATACATATAATAGCTTTCTTAATTTTTTAATTTCAATAAATAATTATTAATCAGCAACGAGTTCATCAATGTTTGATAAGTCTAATCTTTTGATTGTCTTTTGTGTTCTTATGTACAAGATATAGGCTTAACTACTGTCTTAAATTTAGTTCTTGCATGTTAAATTGTTATATTATATACACAAAAGCACTTCAAGGGATTTTGTATATGCTCCTGAGGTTAAATAGATGACGTAGCAGACAGTTAATTAACGAAAAGTTCACAACTTTGATACATCATCCTATATATATTCGACAACTAAATTTATTTCATACACATTTTTTATGCTGTTGTTGTGTTATCTCAATGTTCTAAATATTTTAATGATTTATTTTAATTTCTTTAAATCATTAAAATTGAAGAAATTACCTAAATAATTACGTAATTTTTCATTCGACACAACATTTTATTGACAATCGAAATAGGGCAAATAACGTTTCGACGTTTTTAATCAAGAGGGCTATTCATGGCCAAATTTAGTGACACCATGACGACAAAATGTAGTTAAATAACACAAGTACTACACCTTATAATAACATAACGACAATGACTACACAATTTACTACATTTAAACTACTTTTGAATTTTTTTATTACTATTGATAGTAATGTATATTGATAATAATAAATGTACTATAAAAGATTGACCTTCTTTATTTATTTATTTAACAACAAACGTTTTGGTTGAAAATTCATAATATGGATAATATTGAAGGGGTTTTGTTTTATATATTTACAAATTTTTAGAATTTTTCAGCTTTGCGTTTGTTGTTAAATAAATAATTAAGAAAATAGAAAAATATGCGTCCGTTCCATTGGCTGTTTTAAATGACTGCTACTGTATTTATTTATTTAACAATAAACGTTTCGGTTGGAAATCTATAATATGGATAATATTCAGGAGGTTTTGCTTTATATATTTACAAATTTTTAGAATTTTCGAGCTTTGCGTTTGTTGTTAAATAAATAAATAAAAAACAAGAAAAATATGCGTCTGTTCCATCGGCTGTATTACATACTGCTACACCATGACTACACTCAGAGTGACACCATGACTACACCCCTCGAAAAAATTACTAAACAATGCTTAAATTAGAAATAATAATATTGAGTTGATAAAATGTTGATTGAATATTAAAAATATCGTGAATATATAAAAAACCCTACAGCGAATATGTCGAACAACTTCGTTTTTAATAACACATCAAATTATTAAACAGATTATTAATTTATCTTTTAGATTTATGATAAAAAAAATTGAGTAATTTACAAGATGATATTTGAAGTGTAGTCAATATAATAAATGTTATAAAATTGTGATGGAAGAAAAAGATAAAAATTAGTAGTTAAAGAGGCAAAGAGAGTGTAGGTAAAAGTTAGCAAGGTATAAAAGATATATATAGAACATTAGGGTTGGATGTGAAATTAGCGTAATGGCCACCGGATTACCGGGATTACACCTTCATGTGTCCTGGCTCATTTACCCACCGCATACATTAATGATGATATATTTTTTTGCTATTTTTAAAATAAATAAAAAATACAAAAAAATTCCGACAAATTATTATATGTATATTATTATTCTTTTTGATAATTTTTTCAATCTGTTTTATATATGAGAATTTTAATTAAAATAACATGGATATTTGGTGTGAATATACAATTTTTTTTTAATTGAATTTTATTTCATACAATTACTGGAATAATTAAAATTATTCATTGGCTAGTAAAAAATGTTAAAAAAATTTATGAAAAGAAATAAAAAATATATTGTATTCATCTGATGTGTAAATATAAAAAACAAATATCAATTTTTTTTAACTCTTGATTGATGTTAATTAAAGCTACATTCAAAAGAAATGGAAAAATAATTTTTTTTTTCTAATCAGGATGTAGAAATTGATGAATTTTAATTTTCATATATCTTTTCATTTCGATATGAAGCTTTTTGTCTTTTTTTAGTATTTCTCTTTTATAAAATAGATATTTAAAAATTAATAATTTATAATCCAAGATAAAATTTTAATTAACTATATTTTATTATATTTCAAAATGAAAATGCAAGTCAATTTTGAAAATGTCAAAATGTGCTTTCACTGCAATTTGTCCAATTTTAAAATATCTTTTTGTCATTTAAACTTAAATATTTCTCACTGAAATTAAAGCTATCATTTTCTACAATTATATCAAATTTTTTTATTTAATTTTTTTTCTCAATTTTAACATAAATTTTCTTCTTATCTCCAAAACAAAAAAAATTGAAAAATAAACTTTAAAAAATCTTCTTTTATTCTTTATTTTGTTGATTACTTAAATAATTACTTTATCTATTTTTTTTTTTTTTCGAATACAAAATTGACTCATTCATGACTCAAAAAAAAAAAAATAAATAAATAAAAGTTAACGTTCATTGAGAAAAGCTTGGCATCCAATTGAATCAAGACTTTTCTTCGAGTTTTTAATTGAATTTAAACGCAAGTTGATTAACAAGAAAAATTATTTATCATTATATATTTATTTTTTTTTTATTCAATAAGTTTATGTATATATGAAAAAACACAATAAATTTACAGTATCATTATTATTTCAATTTCAAAAACCAATATTCATTTTATTGTCGAGAATATTTTAGTAAATCAGTCTGCAGACACAATTGTTTCCATTATTAAACAATGACGTGGTTTAAACCCGTCAGAATTTTTCATTTTTTTTTTTTATTTTTAGCTTTCATCTCCATTATTCTTTAAAACTTCTTTCCATCGACAAATGTCTTGCTCACTCACCCTCTTCAATTCTCCTCAGAATGAATAAGAAATAGATTTTTTTTTTTTTTTCATTCTTCTATGAACCTGATTGACGAGTTAACGAGTTCTTTAAAAAACGAGTAGAAAAAAAACCAAGAAATATATACTTTGATAGATTGAATAAATTCAAGTTTCTTAAAAAAATATCTATACAGTTATTGAACATGATTTTTTACTTTATTTATCGTTAGAAATTTTTAAAATATTTATTATCAATATAAATTATAAAAAACCAATTTGTAAAACAATTTGGCTCTTAAATTTTTTTTGCCGTTTTAAATTGCAGTGATATAAACTGCGGGAAACTCAATTTTTTAAAATTTTTTTTTCTCGAAAAACAACTAGAGATGCCGCGATAATCGATAATATCGCGACAAGACGATACGATAATGACGACAACGATACGATAATGCCATTTTTTATCGTATCGTCATCACGATACGATACGATATTTGACTGACGATAACCGATAAAATTATCGTGTTATCGCGATAATGTCGGAAAAAATATACATTTAAATCAAAGCAATATTGTCATATTGTTAAACTCCACAAAATGTTAAATTGAAGAAAAAATAGATTACTGCAACATATAATATTAGATATATTAATCTAACAATATGAAAGTAATATAAATTATAATAATATGATAATTAATAATAATTTTATATAAATTATTTCAAACTTTGTTGCATGTGTTATAAAATTTTTTTTTTTAAATTTGTTTTTCAAGTTTTTCTTCAATATTATTTGCCAATGAACTTTTAAACCATGAATTTAAACATAATAAATTTTGAGTATAATAATTTTTACTTTGATCATTCATGTAATTTACTTATTGTCCTCAAGATGATTCTTGCTGCTTTTATAATGTTTTTGTATGTCAAAAATATTTTAAAATTCCACTGTAAATTATACTCAAAAAAAAAAATTATCGTCGATAATGTCGATAATACACGATACGATACGACAATGCCTATGACGATACGATAATAAGACGACACGATAATCCGATTTTTTGTCGAATTTTAAGACGACACGATACGATAACGACAATCATCTTTCGCGACACGATACGATAATCAGCCAATTATCGTATCGTATCGTATCGCGGCATCTCTAAAAACAACAGACTTCAAAATATGCTTGTAAAGAAAAAGATAAAGATAAAAAAAAATAGAAAAACTGGGCGTTTAAAAAGCATATAAAAAATATAAAAAAAAAATTTTTTTAAATGGCCAATGAAAGTAACTATTTTACTCCTCATTCAAACATTATTTTAATTCTTTGACATTATCATTATTATTATAAAATGTATAAAAAACAAATAATTCAGTTAAACATGCCAAAAAAATTCAAGCATTTGAAATGGTCATTTTGACTTTGAAAGTCAAACATTTCTAAAAAAGAAAAAAAAAGCAAAAATTTCTACCTCGAAAACTTTCATCTCAATTTCTATTTGCTTTTTCTATAAAAAAAAAAAAATATAAAAAATTGTTTCAATTCAAAAAAAGGCAGTAAAGATACTTGAAGAATTTTTAATTTATAATTTTTTATTGAGATGAAAAAAAAAAGAAAGAAAATATATGAAAAAAAAAATAATAAAAAGCTTCAACTGATGACTTAAAATTCAAGAAGCATGACATGATATATTTTTGCGGTTGAGAAAAGGGTTGAAGTATAGCAGGTGATATGTTACATGAGAAATGGGTTATCGTTGAAACGTGCAATTTTAATCTACTTCAGGTATAATTTTATCTTGGATACAATCCAACATATAAAAGTTGTCATGTTGAAAATGTTTTAGCTATTTTATTACTGATAATATTATACATTTAAATGTAATATAATTTTTTTAAATCATTATTTTAATTTTATTATGTGATATATATATATGATTATAAAACAATTTTAAATTATGTAATGTTTTTTTTTTTTTTTTTATTTAAATTACTATACCAATTTTATTTCTCATTTATTTTAAAAATAATTTGTCACAGTGTTGTCTATTTTTTTTTTTTCTTGTTGAATACACATTTACTAAAAAATATGTACTAGACATAAACATGGGTTTTAAGACAATTATCCAGTACAAAGTGCGACCATTTATTTTCCTTTTTTTATTCTAGTATATACTTTTTTTTTTTTCGTAGTGATAAAAATTTGAAAACACAGTTAGAAAGTTTGCAAGAAAAATTGATTACTTTGAAAATAAAAAATATGTATAGCTTCGTTGTGAATATAAATATTTTATTTGTTAATTAATTTTACTTTTTTTTTTTCAAATTTACAAAAATGGTAAACACTCGTTAGCATTTAATTTTCGTATTCTGAACATGAAAATTTTTGAGAGTCTTTTTTCGCTTTATGTAGAACACATCACGTTTAATCTTTTCAGATAAGCTTAAGCTTGGTATTCCATTTTTAATTATCGCGTTTTATATAAATTGTTTTTTATTATTTAATTTAAATTTTTTATTTTTTTTTTCATCAATTTTAAATTTTACATGGAGAGAATTTAATTTATTTAATTGATGTATTTTAATGGAATGACATTATTTGTAAAAAACAAATTTACCAATTTAATTTTAAATTTTATTTATTATTTTTTTTAATTTATATTATTATTTTGGTTATTTTTGTTTTATTTTTTTTTCTTTTTATCAAACAACAAATGTTGGTTTATTTGAGAGTAAATTATAAATGTATGTAACCAACATTTAGATGTCGTTTGATGAAATTCTCAGATGACTGTTTCTTAACATTCAAAGTACTGAAAAAAAAAAAAATAAAAAATCCACTAAAAGCAAAGAAAATAAATTAAATTATAAAAAATTAAATTACACACATCAAATTAATTTAAAACCTTGCCATGACTCATCAAAATTGACTTTAAAAATTAATATTTCACAAGAATTTTTATAATTTTTTATCATGGAAATATGTATATTTTTTTCTTAACAAATTTTTAACTTTTAAAAAAATTAAAAATAATATTTACCAAGTACTTTGAATAGTTTAAAAACTAGATAATCTTTAGCTAAAATTAGTTTTTTTTTTTTTTCTGTTTTCCATTAGTAATATTGATTTTTAATTAAATATTTTATAACACGTTAAAAATTGATAGTGAGTTTTTTTAAAAATAGAATTAAACTTTTTTTTTTTTTTCAACAAAGTCTGATGGTAAAATTATAATCATAATTTAATAGTTAAATGATTAATTATACTTTGAGATATATGCTTAAGTCATCTGAAACTTAACACAGTTAAAGTTTGAGAAAGACGATTTTAATTGAAGTCGATAGATAAACATAAGAAAATGAAAGGTAGATGACTCGGTTGATTATTCAGTTGTTCAAAAACAAACTTTATTCTTCAAAATAAATATAGATTAATATTATATATTTGATTTATCAATTTGAAATTATCTGTGTTATTTACTTGCGTCTTTTTTCCTTTTAAAAATTTAATTTACAAATCTAAATATAATTTTAATTACAGTAAAAAAAAAAAGCTCTTTGATAATGAGACTTATCAAATAATTAATAAATCTAAAAAATTTAAATATATTTCATTGAATATTTCATGTACGAAAAATTTTACAACATTTTCTGTTGGCAGCATTTAAGAAGCTTATTTAAAGCTCTAAAATTTTAACTCAACCGTATGAAATTTTTACGTTTTACAAAATAAAATATTCATTGAATAGAATGGTCACTTTTATAATGGTCTAATCAATATACTTTCTGTTTATAATTTTAATTAAATTTGGAATAAATATAATCTTGACAATAAATAAAATTGATGTTTTGTGGTAGAAAGTATCTATTTGACATTTATTGAGCTTTTAAATGTGGAAAATTTCTTCTTTATATATTGTTGAGCTTGATAGATGTTGTGGTAAGGTCATCTGACTTCCGTGATTAACGTTCATTCAACTTTTCGTGGATTTTCTGCACAATGCCACGAGCCATTACTAAACCGCTCACTTTTTTTTATTCCTTAAATATAAAAATAAATAAATAAAAAATTTACAAATGAATCAACATCAAAGATTTCTCCTTTTTTTTGCTTTCTTTCAATTGCGCATGGTACATCAAAATTGCAAATTTTGAGCTACCATTTTTTTTTTTTTCTTTTTCGTTGGTAAAAAAAATCTTTCAACTGTAAATTTTTTTCTTTTTTTTTTTTCTAGTATCTATTCAATGTTACTTCAAGAATATAGACAAAATGAAATAATAATAAATAATAACCCTCGGGTATCTCTATTCTATCTCGTTCAAGCAAAGTACATCCCACGAGTGCTGTACCATTATAATACCAACTTTTTTTTTTATTTTTACTTTTTCTTACTTTGATTTTTTTTTTTTCCCAAGAACTTTGCACTCCAACTTTGAAAACCAAACGTTTTTTTGCATTCACGTTGAAGTTTTACATTTGTAATAATAATAATTATTATTATTATTAAAATAGTAAACTACTTTGTTGTACTTAAATTTTTGTTTTTAATAGTTTTTCAACTTGTAAAATTGAATTATTATATTTACAGTGAATAAACTAATTCTAAAATGAGCTTAAAATCAGCCACCTTTAGCGTTAAACTAAAAACTAAAAATCTGAAATATAAAAAAAATATTTCGAAATATTTTTTGAGATAAGAGAGAGAGAAAGGCAAAAAGAATAAGGGCTGAACCGGGACTTGAACCCGGGGCCTCTCGCACCCAAAGCGAGAATCATACCTCTAGACCATTCAGCCAACCATGTTTGGGCCCCCCAAAATTCTCAAATTGAATTTTTTTTATTAAAATTTAACTATGTCAATTATTACACAACAAAATATTAATTTTAAAAAAATTTTCATTAATTATTTGCCTCCAAACTGTTTAATTGAATTTACAAATTTTAATTTCTTTAAAATTTAATTGAGAAATTGTAAAAATTAAAATAAATTAATTAAATTAACTCCTCCCCCCCCCCCTTTCCTCCCCCTCCTCTTCCTTTTCCTCTTTTTAATTGTAATCTGTTAATTATTTTACATGAAATTGGAGATTAAGACTTTTAAATTTTTTTCCAAGAAACTTTTTGGAGTTTTTCTTTATTCAAATTTCGATACTTTTATTGCGGATTTTTTCACGTTTAATTTTGTGTAATTATATAAATTTTTACATGTTACAACTGTAGAATGAAATGTTGTAAAAAATTTGATTTTTAATTAATAATAATAAATTTAATATTTTCACATCAAGTTGTTGAATTTATTGATGCATCTTTTCAAGTTTCCAACCTTGTGAAATTCCAAAGTTTGTGGCTGGATGTTTTGTACAGACATGTTAGGTCATAAGAGTTGGTTTCTATATACAATCACGAGTTGTTTACGTGAAAATATATAGAATAGTGGAAATTCTAGAATGGTTAGATGCTGGAATGAGAATGTTTAAACTTTTACTGAAAGTTTAATGTGTGATAGAGGTTGACACAAGACGAGTTTATCTAGTGGTTTTAACACACACACACACACACACTGTTAAACACCAAAGACCACTATCATTTGTATTATTCACAGATACAATATTATATATTTATTAAATTAATTAATTTATAATTTTTATTTTAAAATTAAACAAACAAAAAAGAAATCATGTTTTTTCATTTTTTTTTTTTTCTTCATCATTACGCTTTTCTTGACGATTAAATTATCATTTTCTTTATTTCAAATTTCAATTTAACAAGGTACTTTTATTTTTTTACAAATAAACACAAATTTTATGTTCATTTATTTATATATTTTTTTATTTTTTCAATTTGTTCCGGTTCACTCATTTGCTTCACGTTCTCTTGATAATCC
>MKYW01000085.1:230881-241564 GCA_015776835.1 Aphidius ervi
TTTTTTTTTTGTTTTTTTGTTGCTAACGAAATAAATAAAAAAATAATAGAAAAAGGCAAACAGAAAGAAATTCATATGAGAGTAAGTGAGAAAATAACAATGACCAATCAAATGTCCGGAAGACCGATGATGTTTGTCCTTTTTATATAAGAGAATAATTTAAAAATTTTCAAGGTGAACGAGTTGATTTTATTATAAATGCAATGGAAAATAAAAAATCATATTGGATACAAGTACGTGGTCTTGGTGAATGTGAACCAAAAAAAGTACAACAATTTGCTATTTTAAAATATAATGGTGATAGACAAGATGAAGATATTGAACAACCTGACTATGATGATGGTCTTGAGCAAGGAATTGTATGTTATTAAAAGTATATATTAATAATTAAAAATTTAATGAATATTTTATTTTTTAATTTGCTAGATTTATAATCCACTTGTTGTTGATTGTGACAATGAAAATGACAGTTCAATATGTCCAAGTAGTTTTAAAACAGCTGAAGAATTTGATACTGATATTGTCAATTTAAAACCAGACTATCAATTTATATTACCATTTTATTTTCATTACTATGAAAACGAAACAAATTATGATAATATTTTTACAGCAAATAAAACACATTATCCTGAATTTTTCGGTAATTAAAATATATTATATTTAAAGGTAATTTTGTTAATTTAATTTATTTTTTAGTTACAAATACTGCTGTTACATTGATCAGTTTGTTTGATGATGTTATATTTAAATCAGCATCAGCACCACCACTCACAGAAAATGAAGGTTTTGATTATACATGTGATAAAAGTAATTTTAAAAATTGCAAGCCACCAGAATGTTCATGTACAAATATTAAAAAAATTAAACTTAATTCAATTGTAGAATTAATTCTTTATGACAAAAGTAAATTTATTTTTAATATTTATAATTATTGTTTAATTTTAAACAATTCTTTATTCATTATAAATAATTATACAATTTTTTTTTTTTAGTTGTTCAGCCTTTATTGATACATCCATTTCATCTTCATGGTCATAAATTTTATGTTCTTGATATGGGACAATTTTTAGACAAACGTTCAATAAATAGTTCTGATATAAAAGAAATTTTAAATAATCACAAAAAAAAGCTGGAGAAACAAATGTATAATTTACCACCAGCAAAAGATACTGTTCTTGTGCCACAAAGTGGCTGGGTTATTTTAAGATTTCGTGCAAATAATCCAGGTAAATAAATAAATACTATTTAATATTGAAAAATTTAACAATAAATAATAACAAAAAAAAAATTTTTTTAATTAGGATTTTGGTTGTTTCATTGTCACTTTGATTGGTAAGCAAAAAAATAAATGAAAAATAATTATTTTTTGTACAATTTTAGATATTTAAAAAATTTATATTATTTAATAATCATCAATTATCAGGCATAGCACAACTGGAATGCAACTAATTTTCCAGATTGGTGGACAAACAGATTTACCACCAATACCTGATGGTTTTCCAACATGTGGAAATTTCATTCCTTCAATAAATCCAATTGATTAAACACGACAAAGACCATTAAAATATTTTAGTAAATATGAAAAATAATAATAAAAATATTATAAACAATTATAAAATATATTTGCATTTGTGGAATTTTTATTTGTGCATAATAATTTATTTCAAGAAATGAATTTTCGTATAACTCATTTTACAAACAATAAAAAAAACATAAATAGTTTATGCTTCGACGAAGGCATTGTCAACAATTTTCACAATAATCTTTAAAATGAATCTTTTGTTGAGAAAAAAATACAGTATCCTGAATATCCCTTGGAGTTTAAACGATTCAAGACAAACACAATCATCAAACTGCTAAAAAAATGAACAAAAAATAATAAAAAAAGTATTTTTTTTTCTCCTTTTATGTAGCTTTTTTTGAAAAATTTAAATTCCATTTTAAAAAAGGGAATTGAATCTCAAATATTTATATGAAATTAATTATTAATATTACATTTTTTCAAGTGGTTGATTTAAAAAAAAAAAAGTTATCAAATAACTCATTTATATAGTCATAAATTTTAATTATGAATAATGAAATATTTGTCAGGAATTTTTATATGACATTGTTGAAATAATTTGGTGTAATTTAAAAATAAAGTGTCTTCATTTTATGAAAAATATTAAAATACTTTTTTATTTTAATTAAATGTAATTTTGTTTTTAATATTTGATGTAAATTTTTTTTTATTATGTTTTTGCAAAAGAAATGATGAATTTTTTTGTCATTATTATATTTTTTTTTTTTTATAAAACAATAGATAGACTAAACAAGTAATAAAAAACTTTTTTAATAATTAATTTCAAGTTAGTTGATGGTACAATATTATCCAGGGATAAAGTGACATTAAATTTACCTGGATTTATAATTTTTTTATTTAAAAAAAAAAAGGAAAAACATAATAAAATTATACATGAAAAATAATAATCGGAGATTCGTTTTACAAAGTTGAAATCATTATTTTTTAATTACAAAAAAAATACAACAGTATCATTATATCATTCTAAAAACGTAAAATAAAATAAATAATTTTTTATTTTTATTCGATAATTTAAAATATAATTCTAGCTAAAAATTCTAGTTGACTGAATTTTTGATAATAATATATCAAGATAATTCAAATTTTGAAATGCATATAATTCATTTATATTCAAAGTATATATTTCAAATATTTCATGTGAAATAAGATGACAACATGTCATCTTTGAAAGTCACAAAAATTTTAATATAAATATATATTTTTCAAAAACAAAATATACAACAAGTATTGAATTTAAATTATTTTTACTGAATTTTTATATCTATAATAAATAAATATATCATTGAATGTAAAAATAGATTATTATTTAAATTATTATCAACAATTGGCAATGATATATCAATAAAATATTTTTTTTATTGTTCAAAAAATGACGAAAAAAGCAATTATTTAATTGCTGAACAATTGTTATTTAATAAAAAAGAAAGAAAATGTTCAAACAGTAGTCAGTTTTTTATTGCATTAACATAAAATCATTTTGGATTATTGATTACAAAATTATAAATCATTATTCATTAATAAAAAAAAAAAGAAAAAACGAAATACATAAAAATTTTAAATATTAATTACTTGAAAAGAATACATTAATATTTTATTTATATTTTGTTGAGTTATTTTGCAATTATAATAATCGAATTTATTTATATTTCCATGAAATTTCGAATAAGGAAAAGAAAAAAAGAAGATAATCTAAAAAAAAAAATCACTTAAAAGTCAAATTACATTAATTCGGATAATTTAAGTTTTAATTTTCTGTAATCAGGACTTTTAATGCTCTTGTAAATTGTAAGGCCAATTAGAATTACATAAATTTTTTACTGAAACTTGAAATTTCATATTTTTAACTTCTCCATCACAATCACCAGTCACGTGTGTTTCATTCTCATTTGACAACTCAATTGTTGAAGCACGATAATAAGAACTCTGAAAAAATAAATAAATATATATATTTATTTTTTCAAGAACTTCATTATTAGTCTACAACACTCTAGCTGCCAGATGAGAATAAAACTCACGTGACTGGTGATTGTGATGGAGAAGTTAAAAATATGAAAATTAAAAAACAATGGCTGTATTTTCACCGTACATAATGAATTTTGGTAAATAAATAATTATTCAATATGACTTTAATTTATTTCTTAAAGTTATTTTTATTTTTAGAAGCGAGTCCTGACACTATTAACGAAAATATCTCAGAATGCAAAATCTCTTAAAAAGATATGCAATTGATTTTAAATATATTAATAATAATATAAGTATATTAATTTCAGATATTTAATTCAGAGATTTACTTTGATTGGAATCAGTGCTGTATTTGGATTTGTTCTGGTGATTCTGATTTGTCTTACAATTTACAAGAGCATTAAAAGTTATGATTACAAAAAATTAAAACTTAAATTATCCGAATTAATGTAATTTAAAATATTAATGTATTCTTTTCAATTAAATAAATAATTAAAATCATAAAAAAATGCAATTATAGCGTTAATGTAATTTGTATTCTTTTTCAAATAATAACATGATTCTTTAAATGAAAATATCATATGCATACCATTTGCATTGTCACTTTTGTTGTATATTATTTTGAATACTTTTATTTCATTAATTGGTCCAATTGTTGTTCAGTGTATATTGTCAAGATAATTTTATACTGTTGGTTTGATTAATATTGGTTTAATATTTTAACAACGACAATAATATTTTTTAATCTTTTGATAAAAATCATCGTTCGATGTATCCTTATAAGGCATGGTAGACGACTATTGATGCATTCAAGTTTACTAATATACCCTCAGGTAAACCAAAAGTATAATTTTTTATATTATTTTCAATTTTCACTGACATTGGTTTGTATATTCTTTGTATAAACACATCCCTCATCAGAACAAACAATATAAATATTTTTTTTAACTGAATGTTTTTTTAATAATACAGCTGATGGATTTTTTTTAATTTTAATATCATTATTATGGCATATTTTTGTTTTTTTTAATACCACAAATTGTACCTTCAATTTTACATATTTTCATAATTTTAATACATGTAAAATCTTCACCAGTACGATAACAAAATATACCACCATCTTGATTTGTCGTATATATTTTTTCATTGATATTTAAATTATCATCTTCTTGCCACCATTGTACTTGCCATTGTGGTGAATATATTGGTGAATTTAGTCTAACACTTTTACGTAATATTGTTAAATTACGATGACAAACATCAATGATATTTATTGAACCATCATAAAAACCAATAGCCAATTGATTTAGATGATATAATGACCAATTTAAATCAGATATTGATTGTTTAAATTCATATATTCTATCTGGTTGATTTGGATTTTTCATACACCATATCAACACATATCCATTTGATAAATTTTTTAATTTTTTATCATTCAAATAATAACCAACAGCAAGTATATTTTTATTATCTTCATTCCAACAAAAATTACAAACTGAATAATTTTTAATTTTTTCATAATAATGAGTCCATAATAAATCCAAGATCTTGTTAAGATCTTGTTCTACCTGAAAATTAATTGATAATTGCAAAATTAGCTGGTTTATTTTTGTTTTGTTTTTTTTTTTTTTTATATGTAATTACCTTAAATTTGTTGAATTATTATAATCTTGAGTTGTAAATAAACTTTCCATTGTCTCATCCAAAAGTGCATTGTTATTTTTGGTGTAATTATTGAAATAAATTATTGTATCTTCTTTAAAATATTCTTGTTTTACTTGAATAATTATCTTTAATTTAATTAAATAACCATCATAAAAACCAATAGAAAAATTGATTTTGATGATATAATGACCAATTTAAATTGTCTATTGAACAACAGACGTTGACTGACTGACTGACTGTTGAAAAATAATTTTTTTTATTCTTATGATAAGGAGCATCGTTCGATGTATCCTTATAAGGCATGGTAGGTGACTATTGGTGCGTTCAAGTTTACTAATGTACCCTCAGGTAAACCAAAAGTATATTTTTTATATTTTCAAAACTTTTAATTTTTTGTGAATTCTTGTTGATTATAATATTGTTAATTCCCTTGTAATTTTTTGATTTTTGTTTACCAGCTGAATAGCCATATCCAAAAGTCTGAAAAAATAAAATTATTTTACTTAACAATAATAAGAATAAATTAATTAATGATTGTTTTAAATCAATATTAGATAAAACTTACTCAAGTATGATGGGTAATAAGATTTGCTTGTCTATACTCATATGACAGATTGGCAGCTCATACGCTGTCAATATACATTGTTTCTCGTATCGTATAAGGCAACAAAATTATTCTTGTTTTAAATCGTTTTCTTTACAAAAAAATTAAAAATAAATTATTGGATTACTCATTTCTTCGAGTTTAGCAATGACGATACCGATACCGGAAGTAATTGATAATATGGGCATTGATGAGTGAAAATTAACTACCTTTTTTTGGCTAATTTTTATTTTTTTAATAAAATTTCCTCAATAAAAATATAATATTTAAGTAAACAAAAATATGAGACTCGCATTATCACAATTGAAAATTGGAATTCTAAACAACACTCAATATGAAACAATAAATGACACTTTAAATTTCCAAATAATATATAAATCTAAGAACTTGATAAGAAAAAAAAAATTATTATTTAACTCTCAATGCAAATATAATAAATATGAAAATGAATTTATTTATCAATTTTAAATTCAGTGTTGTTTACAGAATATGTTACTACATCATAGATTCATTTAATGTTTCAATGAATAAATGAATTTAATATATCAATAATTAATGATTTAATAATTAAATGAATCTAACTATGATGCAGTAACATATTCTGTAAACAACACTTTGAATTTTAACTTTCCACGTTGATAAATAAATTTATTTTCATATTTATTAAACTTGCATTGTGAGTTGAATAATAAATTTTTTTTTTTAAGCTTCTTGAGTCTTTACAATTCTTGAGTAAAAAAAGGTAATTAATATTCACTCAACAATGCCCATATTGTCAATTACCTGTCAATTATATTTTTTTAATATCACCCAAATAAAATAAGAATAATTTTGTTACCTTACACGATACACGAAACAATGTATACTGACAGCGTATGAGACAGTAACTGACACGTACAGACACTAACTGATGGTTGAAAATATTCTTTTGATAAGAAGCATCGTTCGATGTATCCTTATAAGGCATGGTAGACGACCATTGGTGTGATCAAGTTTACTAATATACCCTCAGGTAAACCAAAAATATACTTTTTATATTTTCTGATAAGAACAAACGTTCGATGTGTCCTTATAAGACTTGGTAGACGATTGTTGGTGCGTTCGAGTAGATGACTAATATCCACAGGTCAACCAAAAATATATACTTCCTTTATCTATGATGAATGGGTTTTTTTTTTTTTTTTCGTTTCGTTTTGTTATCAGTAATTGACTTACGTAAACTTTACATTTTCATCGATGCTTATATTTTTAATATTAAAATATTCTATCAAATATTATTAATTTCTTTCCTAATTAGCTGATATAATTAAAAAAATTAAATTGAATTTACAATAATTTTTTTATGTTGTTGCAAATAAAAAGCACCAATGTGCAGTTTTTTTTTAATAACAATACTAGTCTCTCTAATCTTTTATATGTAAAATAAAGTACATTTTAAAGCTGATAAAGTAAAATTGAAAATAAAATAAATATATAAGTTATTAATAATAACTTATCAATTATTATATATTTATTTTATTATTAACAACAATAATATCAATAACATTTACAAATCCACACAACCACGTGTGTTAAAATTATGTCATTTTTATTTTTTCTACACTACTATGTATGCTTGCAAATTTGTTGGTGATTTAATGTTAAAAATTATTTATTAATTGGATATTTTTTTTGTTAGTAAAAGAAAATATGTTTATCAGTAAAAGATTTAAAATTTTATGAACTACAATATGAAAGAGAGAAAAATTGTAATATTTGATCGTTATAAATAATTATGTTGATGAAGATTTAGGTACAATACAAGAGCCAGATGATGTACCACATGGTATTCATTTACATTGTCCAATTAATGATGTTAAAAATGGCTTAAAAGGTTCATGTATGGATTAAAAATATAAAAGTAAATAATCAGTGTAAGTAAACTTCAACAAAACAACAATATAATCCTAATTTTTGATGACACATTATAAATAAATAAAAAATTAATAACTATTGTGATAATTATTTTCTAGGATTGAAAAGAATAACCAACCAGTATTGAGCAACAATAAACAGCAGCATGTAATGATTCATTTAAAAAAAAAAAACAAAGATCAGTATCAAGTGCACCAAAACTTGATTACACAAAATAATATTGAAATATTAGCCTTGGAATATTAAAATTGGAAAGTGAAGAGTATCAGTTTTCCTTGGATGAAATTATGGATCAAATAGAACAGCTGGACATTGATATTAAGGTAAATAAAAACTATATTTATTCAATACAAATTTTATCAATTTAATATTTATATATTTTAGATAAAAAATTGGCTCAATGTTAATGCATTAAAAAATAATCAAAAAATTTAAGTTACAGAAGCTGATGATAAATTTATATGCAGACCACCATTAAAAATGCATGATCTAAAGGGTTTAGGTGAATTTTTTTTGATAAAATTTTAGAAAGCTTGCCAAAACAGGAAAAAATAAAGCAATTAAAACAAAAAGAGTTATTAATAAACGTAAAAGTCTTAAAAGACCAAGAGACAATAAACATTTAGAAGGTATTTTGGAAAATTCTGATGAAAATAAATAATTAACAACAACAATTTAACTACATACCAAATTATAATTCAAAAGTAAAAACAATACAAGCTGTTTATTAAATGACAATTAATTCTAAGTTTATAACTAATTTTTAACTAATAATTAACTTAAAAGAAAGAACATAATTTATTTTGTTATTTTATTAATCTAACATGTTGTACTGGCAATTAATATTTTCATTCATTTTGGTTTGTTGATTCCAAATAATAAATATGAAATTATTGATATTTTTTTTAAATAATTATCAACAAATTATTATGAAAGAACAATATTTTTAAATCAAATTACAGAATTATCATATAAAAAAATTTTATTACAAATAATGCTGATGAATTTTTAAACTGAAGATTTAATAATAATTTTAATGACAAAGAATTACTACTAAATGTTCAAACAGTAGTCAGTTTTTTTGCATAAACATAAAATCATTTTGAATTATTATTAATCGTTATTAATGATTCATTAATAACAAAATTATAAATCATTGATCATTAATAAAAAAAAAAAAAAAGAAACAAAAAAATACATAAACATTTTAATTATTTATTACTTAAATTGCCAGATGTAAATTAATTTAACATGTTGAATACTCTATTTATCTGATTGATTTTATAAAAGAGATTTCACTATGTAATTATTTACCATACAAAGGTTCAACTGATAAAAGAAACATGTTTAATTTTTCATCAACAATTGGCAATGATATATCAGTAAAGTATTTTTTTAATCGTTCAACAAATGATGAAAAAAGCAATTATTTAATTCATGCTGCTGAACAATTGTTATTCAATAACAAAAAAAGAATATGTTCAAACAGTAGTCAGTTTTTTTGAATGAACATAAAATCAATTTGGATCATTGATTACAAAATTATCAATGTCATCGCTCATTAATAAAAAAAAAGAAACAAAAAGAAAACATATAAACATTTTAATTATTAATTAGTTATTAATAACTCAAAATAACTCAACGAAATATTAATTACTTGAAAAGAATACATTAATATTTTATTTATATTTTGTTGTGTTATTTTGAATTTTTAATAATTAAATTATTTATATTTTACGTGAAATTTTGAATAAGAAAAAAAAAAAAAGAATAAAAACTAAAAAAAAATCATTCAAATTACATTAATTCGGATAATTTGTTTTTTAATTTACTGCAATCAGGAGACTTACTGCGCTTGTAAATTTTACGGCCAATCAAAATTACCAGAACAAATCCAGCACAGATTCCAAATAGAGTATAATCTAGAATTAATAATTAAAATAAATGAACATATTGATATTTATATTAAATACCTATATAAATTAAAAAAATATTTTTTTAACTTACCAAATTCATAGGTGTTTTCTGTAATATGAAACTCAATGTCATCTACAATTAAATGAACAGTGAGTTCATGATCGCCCATTTTATCAGTTTCTTTAACATTAATGCTATATCTACATGATTCATTAACTCCATTGCAATCTGAGATATTGTTGTTAATTAGTTCAGGAATCATTTCTAAAAATATAAAAAAAATAATAATTATTATATAATTATTAAATAAATTAAAGTCATATTAAATAATAAATTTTTTACCGAAATCCATAACATATTGTGAATATAAAAATATATATAAATTTTTTAAATAGTAAATATTAACATCTTTATCCAGTTTTTTGAAGAATAGTTTAATTGAATTGTTTTCTAAGTGACGATGTGATGCCCATGAAATTCTAATGCTTTTAACTTTTCCATCAGCATTACCAGTCACGTGTGTTTCATTAACATCTGGCAACTCAAGGTTTGGAGAAAAATAATGAAGACCCTGAAAAAATGAATATTTATATAAATATATGTGTGCTTAATAAATATAATAATTTTTATAACAACGAATTTTATTGTACATCAATTGATTGGTTAGTGCCAGTTAGTTTAGCAGATAATTGAACTGTGATAGAGGCTCCCTTTGACCCAGTAAGTGTCCATATTTTATTTGGTTGTTGTGGCAACAAGCTGGGTGTTCTGTCAATGTCAATTGGTACAACTTTTTCAGTGATGTTTTTATTTTTTTGGTGATCCAAGACACCATTCTTGAAATATTTCCATGTATTTGTCATTACGGTTGAAGCCGAAACTTTATTCGTAGAATTGGTGTACTTTTGTTTAAATATTCCCAAAATTTCACGTTCAGAAATTAATGGATTTTCCACGAATATTTCTGTTGGTGATGAGTCTGTTGATAAATTGGATGACATGGATGGATTGTCAACATCCAACAGAGGTGAAAATT
>MKYW01000086.1:5879-83127 GCA_015776835.1 Aphidius ervi
TTCAATTATGACAATTGAAAATAATGATGCTGTTGTTAAATTTCAAGCTGGTGCTTTGAAATTGTTGCCTCTTAAAAATCTTGGGAAATTGATGGACTAACAATTACATAATAGATTATAATTTAAACGAGTTTTTTTTTTTTTTCATTGAAAATTCACCAGAATTAATGTGAGTTTTCTATTATTATTATTATTACTATCATATTATTTTTTTTTTAATTTCTTATCTTTGTATTTTCGTTGATTTAAACATATAAAATACATAAACTTTGTTTAATAATAAACATTTTTTATTTAAAGAAAATGTTATTAAGTATTTCTTGCTAATAAATAAACAAATAATTTAATAAATTTTGATGTTAAAAATTTTATTTTTATTTTAATAATAAGCTACCAAATTTTGTTGTTATAATTTTCATTTCAAAGGCAATTTATTTTCATAGATAAATTTATTTACTTTGAAAATAATATTTATTTTTTATTTTTCAAATTGTCTTTTGTGTTTTTCAAAATATCTAAACATTTATAAAGCTTCAAGTTATTTTTAAAAATAAAATAAATACCTCAGTTATAAGAGAAAAAATAAATAAAATAAATATTATAAAGATGGAACTCTGATAATAAATTAAAATATCGATGTTGTTGGACAGCAAGGAAATTAAAAATACAGAAAATATATATTTTAATTCTTCAAAAATTATTTTCATACCAACCAGTGTAGCCAAGCAAAGAGCACCGAATTTTCTCAGTGATATATTTTAATAAACTCACCAATTTTTTCAACAATATTATTGACAAAAAATAATTAATTATTATTAATTGATTTTGTTATTAATAATAAAGTTAAATATTTAATAATGTCAAACAATAATAATGAAGATTTAATTGAAGTAGATGAGAACAATAATATCGCAGATTTAGTTGAAATAGATATGAATAATAATATCGCAGATCCAGTTGAAATAGATATGAATAATAATATCGCAGATCCAATTGAAATAGATATGAACAATAATATCGAGGAAAATTTTGTCAATGAAGAAAATGTAAGTTTATTTTTTTCAATAATTTATTAATCATTTAATTTTTATTTTATCATCAACCAATTTTAAAAATTATATTATTCATAATTAATTATTTATTATTAAATTATCATTTAAAAAAAAAAAAAAGAAATACACATTCAATTTGTTTTTAAATTTAAATCAATTTTTAATTATCGAAAAAATTATTAATTATTTATTCAGGAAATTCCAATGGAGGTCATTGGAGTCAATGCAAATATTTTAAATGCAACAGAAACTTCAATTGATAATCTCAATGTTCAATGTCTTGAAGAAATATTTAAATACTTAAATATTCAAGAACATCTTTTTACAGAAGCTGGTAATATAAAAATTTTAATTAATAAAAATCATTATTAAATAATTAAAAATTAATTTATTAATTACTAAAATTATTTTTGTTATTTAGTGTGTGAAAAATGGAAATTCATCAGTGAACGTGGCTGGAAATTTATTGAGGAACTTGATGCAATTAGTAATGATTATTATTTTTATGATAATTCATCACAAGATAAAAGTATTGTTTTGGAAACAATTGTAATACGTTGTGGACATTCATTATCAAAATTATCATTTAATGATAAATGTTCACAAAGAACAATTGATGCTATTGCTGCACATTGTATTAACGTAACTGAACTCAGAATTCATATTTATGGTGAAAATAATAATGATTTGTCAATGCTACTTCTCAATATGACAAAATTAAAAAAATTCATAATACGTATACATCATCCAAAATATTTTAATGATGCTATTTTTCAAAGTGCCAATAACACTGTTGAATTCTTTGAAATGTCAATTCCTGCAAATAATAATTATGTTTGTTCCACTAATTTTTCTTGGGTAAGTTTATTTTAATTTTTATCAAATAGAATTTTTATTTAATTTATTTTTTATTTTTCTAGATGATACAAAGATTTGTAAATCTTCAAACATTAAATATGATTAATTCAAAAATTAATCATAATTTTAATATTGCAATACCAACATTGAAACAAAGTTTAAAACAATTGGATATACCTGATGCAATTTTTTTTTATGAAAATTTACGTTTTGAAGAATTAACAAAGTTGGAAGAGTTAGAAGTATCTAATATACCTCAAATTAATAACGTTTGTATACTAAATTATGTAACTTATTTGAAAAATTTAACATCATTAAATGTCAGTGATTGTCGTTTTATTGATGATGCTGGTTTTTCATTGATTTCTAATTTTCCAAAGCTTGTTATATTAGATGTGAGTTCAACAGTTATAACTGATAATGCTTTGAGAAGTTATGTTGTTTTAAAACACTTGCAAGATTTCATTTGTTCAGAGACAAATGTCACTGACATTGGCGTTATCAGTATTCTTCAATATTCAACAAAACTTACATATTTAAATGTTGAACACACTGGTGTTACTGATACCACACTTACTACAGCATCAGATATTTTGGAAGCTGATCGGAGTGATAGAAAACTTGAAATTGTCATCAATCCCGAAATTGCAGCACTCGTCCCAAATATTTCAAGAAAAATTAAAATTCTACTATTCCATTAAATACATGTCAAAGTATTATTATTATTTTTTTTTTCAACTCATTTGTAATTTAATTAAAATAATAAAATAATTTTGTAAGTATGTAATTTTGATAATAAAAAAAAAAACAATGTCAACTCATTTTTCAATTAATTTGTAATTCAATTAAAATATTAAAACAATTTTGTAACTAAGTATGTAATTTTGATAATAAAAAAAAAACAATGTCAATTTATTTTATTGAGTCTATTTTTATTTTATTAAATTATTTTTAAATCTTCATTTTTATCAAAACAATATTGTATCAGTATGACCTATTTTATTTATGAAAATGAGTCTGAATTTTTTTATTTAATCTTATCTTTTTTTTTAAGTCACGATGACATGTCAATTAAATTAATATATAAATTAATTTTAGCTTGATAAAAGAGCAGTCAGCTTGTACAAAAATTACAGCACTTGATAATATTTTTTAAGCTGTAATGGTAATTAAATTAAATGCCAATAATAGTTTAAAAAAATAGACAATTAAATAATCATGATATTGGAATTAACAATTGGTATTTTATTATTATTATTGGTATTTTATTGGTGGTCAATAAAAACATTTGAATTTTGGAGTAAACGTGGTGTTGTAGGACCTAATCCTGTGCCACTTGTTGGAAATATTATTGATACAATAATTGCAAAAAAATCAATTGGTCAATTAATGCACGAATATTATAAAAATTATAATAATGAAAAAGTTGTTGGTTTATTTGTTTATCGTGAGCCAGTATTAATGTTGAGAGATTTAGATTTAATAAAAGATGTATTTATAAGTGATTTTTCAAAATTTTCAAATAGACCAATTAAAATATTTGAAAAAGCTGAGCCATTATCTCAATCATTATTACATCTTGACTATAATAAATGGAAACCATTGAGAAATAAATTATCACCAATATTTACATCTGGTAAATTAAAAGACATGTTTAATCTTATATTAAATTGTGGTGATAATCTTCAATGTGTTATGGATAAAATTATTGATAAAAATAATATTATTGAGATACGTGAATTAACAGCAAGATTTACAACTGATGTTATTGGTGTTTGTGCATTTGGTCTAGAAATTAATGCAATCAATGATGATGATAATGAATTTCGTGAAATGGGTAAACGTGTTTTTAATGTAAATTTAAAAAAAATATTATTGTTTCAATTTAAAGAATTATTTCCTTCATTTTATGAATATTTGGGTTCATTTGTTGATGATAGTAAAGTGACTAATTTTTTTATCAATACAATGAGACAAACAATGAGCTATCGAAGATTAAATAATATAACAAGAAATGATTTTCTTCAATATCTCATGGAGATTGAAGATAATCCAGGTAAAATTTCTAATGATAAATTAACTGATAGTTTTTTGGCATCACAATTGTTTATTTTTTTTTTGGCTGGTTTCGAAACTTCGTGTGAGTATTGGACATCAAGTAATTAAATATAATAATTATAAAATATAATAATATTAATTTTATTTTGTTAATTAGCTTCAACAATAAGCCATGCATTGTATGAACTTGCACAGCATCAGCATTATCAAGATAAATTGAGACAAGAAATCAAAGAAACAAAAGAAGCTAATAATGGCAAATGGACTTATGATTCTATTCAAAATATGAGCTTTATGGAAAAAATTTTTAGAGGTATTAATTTAAATTAAATTAGTCAATGTAATTTTTATATTATTTATTTTTTTGATTGATAGAAACTTTACGTAAATTTGCTCCAATTCCAAGATTGATACGTGAATCCAATACTGAGTATACATTTTCTGGCACAAATATAACAATTCCAAAAAAAACAAAAATTGTTTTTCCAGTTTATGGAATTCATTATGATCCAAAAATTTATCCAAATCCGGATATATTCAATCCAGAAAATTTCAGTCAAGAGGCTATTGCATCAAGACATCCAATGAGTTTTTTAAGGTAAATAAAAATTAATTTTTTTTAATAAATAATTTTAAAGCTACTGATAAATATTTTATTTTATTAATTAATAGTTTTGGAGAAGGACCGAGAAATTGTATTGGTAAGATGATTTAAAATAAATAAATGATGAAAATTACTAATTAAAATATTTTTTTAGGTATGAGATTTGCTTATCAACAATCAAAAGTTGGACTGATTAAAATTTTAGAACGATATCGTGTTGATGTTTGTGATAAAACAGATATACCATATAAAATTAATCCAAAAACTTTTACGATGAATCCACTCAATGGAATTTATTTAAAATTGACTAAACTTTAATTTTTTTTAATAAGCATTTATTTAATTTATAATTACATAAATTTATATCTTGATATTACAAAATCATAATGAAATAATTTTTTTATTTAAACACTTAATGCATTAATGTGCACATAAAAATATTATTTATAAAATAATTTTTTTTTTCTTTTAATACATCAATAAATTTAGAAAAATAATACTTGTATTATTTTATATTTTTTTTTCTAATTTCAAATTAAATCAATGCTATCAAAAATCAACATTATAAAAAATTTAATAAGCTAACAAAATCTATTTCCATGATCAGGAAATAAATTGCATGCATGCATTATTTTAAATAATTAATATTACAATATACAAGACATTAAAAATGTCAGTTAGTTTTAAAACTCACTCGTAAAAACAAGTAACAATAATATTATTTAAAAAAAAAAGTTCTACTCAAACAAAAAAAAAAAAAAGAAATAATTCAAATAAAAAAAATGTTAAACAAAGGACAGATAAAAGTCAATTACATATCATCACAATTTAATAATAAATCACCAGATAAATTATCATGGATGATATATTATTTTTTCAAAATATTTGGCTTAGCACCAATAAGTATAAAAAAATTAAAATTTACAAATACAAATAATAAAATTTTAAATTTTAAAAAAACCCATTTTGATTTTTTATACATTATTTTACTTATTGTTATGGCATTACCATTAAGTTATATATGCATACAATCTGTAGAAGAAAAACATAAAACAGAAAATGTTAATTCAAAAACAGAGCATAATTTAAGACTCTATACAATAATTGCTGGTTTATCAGTAATGTTTATAATCTGGTTTTCAACAGTGCTAAATCAAGATGATGCAATTAAATTATTATCACAAATAACAACAACTGATGCTGGTTTAAATATGTACAATGATATTTATAAACTTGAATCATCATATTGGCATATTAAATTAATATTTATTATTAAATTTATAATGTGGATTGTATTGGGTATATTTGTTTATGTTATTTATAAAAATATTAAAGTTTGGATTATTGTTATTTTGCCAAATTTTATTATCATATGGTACATAATGCAGTATGGATTTATTTTAATCATGTTGGAAAATAGATTTAAAAGTTTAAATAAAGCTTTTATTAAACTTTCAAAAGGACAAATTCAACCATTTATTATTAAAACAATTAGATCGGAAATTTATGATGACAATGATTTTGTATCTGATAGATTTTTTGTACTGAGACAAGCTTATACAATGTATTCTGAAGTATGCAAAAAATTATCAAATTATTATTCATTTTCATTACTTTTTTCTATGGGTTGGTTTTCGTGTGAAATTATTTACTGCTCTTATTATATAATTTTATCATTTCTTTTTCCTGATTCATCGAAGAGTAGAGCTAAATTATTTGTACTTTTTTATTGGATTATTATTGAAACAGTTCCAATTATAATACTCACAAATAATGTTACAAAAATAATGAATGAGGTTTGGATAAATTTAATTAGAAATCAATAATTAAATGTTAATAATAAAATTAATTTATATTTATTTTTAAAGATGAAAGCAACTAGTGGAATTGTTTATATTATTTTGGCTCAATCAACTGTGTTTGATAAAATTCAAAACGAGGTAAGATGTATATATTTTTCTTGTCTTTTTTTTTTCACCAAATTAATTTGTTTTATAGTTAATTAAAACTGTATTAATTTGTACCTATTATAATTATGTTTCAGTTGAATGCATTTGGTCTTGAACTTTTACATAAAAAAATCAGCTTTTCAGCTTATGGAATATTCTCACTTGACAATCAGCTCTTACAATCGGTAAGCTAAAATAGAAATTTAATTTAAATAATACAATTACATAATTATTAATTATATATTTTAATTATTTTTTATATTATTTAGATTTCTGGAACAGTGGTGACATACCTAGTTATCCTCATTCAATTCCAAATGAGTTTAAAGAAAAATAAATCATAAAAAAATATCAATAGAAATTGTAAAATATTATTAAATAGATTGTAATGATAATTTTTCAATTGCTTATTCAAATGACAAGCTCAGTGTTATATAATTTTTTTTTAAAGATAAATATTTAATTATTAGCGATAAAAATACTGATGTTATTTAGAGATAATAATATTGATTTTTCTTTTTCAAGTTTCTTTTGACCGTGAACACTCGTGCTATATAATTTTCAATTTAATAATTTAAAAATATAATCACGCTGCTGTTATTGTATGACAAATAATTGATAAAAAAAAATTGCAATTCTTTTCTCCAACTCAAGCACAAAATAAATAAAATTATACAAATAACAATATAGATTTTAAAAAACGTGTATTTCATTAATTATAAAATTTGTTGAATTAATTTATAATAGTTTTATTATTGAATATAAAAAAATAATCACAATTAAATTTTTATGATTGTAATTTATCTCTATTTTCACGTAGAAATGATGAAAATCTTACAGTTGAACAAACTGTTGTATCAATTATAATTTCATCATCAAATTCAGATGAGCCATCACTTTCCAATGGACATTCTTAAAAAGAAAAAAAAAAATAGAATAATTAATTAATTAAATATTACTATAAATTATCTAAATAATAGTATAATTTTTTTTTTTTTTTATATGATACTTACTGAGACGTGAATATTGCCAGTTTGAAAATAATGTTGAAGGTGGTTTTTGTAATATTGTCAATTTTACACAACCAAGTTTTACAAGAACCTAAAAACAATATTGATAATAAATATTATTACTATTATATTTTCAAACAAAAAGAAATGAAAAAAAAAAAGAAATTGTTTTACCTCAATTAGTTCTCGTGTATGATGATATTGTATAGCTGGTGAAAATCTATCCTGAACTTGAGTCATAAATATACCAGGATTCATTGTACAATGTGACAATATAGCTCCAAGCATTTTTTCATAAACCTTATGATTAATTGTTCCATCAATTTTAATCCATGGTCTTATGATGACATTTATTTTTTCTGATGTACTAAAAAAATTAATAATTAATTTAATAAACAATAGTAAATATTATATATTTTAAAAAAGATAAAAAAAAGTAAAGGAATATTTTCTTACATTGAATCTGAAGTTTGTATATTTTCATTTTGTATAATAGGTTCTTTATTAGAAGTAGTTGAAGTATTATCTTCATCAATTTCCATATTAATATCACAATTATTAACTTCCTCATTATTATTTATTATTTTATCTTGATCATCAATGTTAATAATATTTTCTTCTTGGATTGGTTTTACTTTATCTGATTTAATCATCCATGGATCAGCATATTTTTTATGAATAAAACGTGTTTCAGTAACACCAGAACGTAAAAATAATTTACTTTTTGTTAAAAATGATATTATTTTATATAATTTATTATCAAATAATTTATAAAAATTAATTGTTATGTCTTTTAATGTTGCACCAAATTCACGTTTATCCTCAATATAATCAATAATATTATCAACATAATTACTATTAATATTAAAATGTTTAATTAATGATTTTTTAATAGCATCAAAATCAAGTAAATCAGTTGGAAATAATGTATATTCAGTTAAATCAGACATTATTTCATCATACAATTTATCATTAACCATTAAAATATTTTTCTTTAAATTATCATCAATTAATAGTCTTGGATTATTAATTTTTTCATTTTCAATTTGTGTTAATTTATAAAAAATATCAAATGCATTAACAACAAAATATTCATGTGCATGATGACTATTTGGTAAATCACCAGTAAGTTCTTCTCTCATTTTTAACATAGCAATTCTTGTATATCTTCTTTTAACATCATATTGATCATCTTTTCTTTTATTTTTATCTGTTAAATCAATTAGCTCATGATTCATATATTTATTACTACCATTATATTCATCATAATCATCATCATCATCATGATCTTTTGATTTTGTTGATTTTCGTTGAGTAGTTTTATTTAATTTGCTTGTATTTCTTTTATTTGTGGAATCATTTGTATTGTCATCTAATGCTTTTAGTTTAATAATTGTACTACGATCATTATAACTATGTTTTTTTTTGTCCTCATGATCACGTGTATTGATAAATATATCATAAATATCTTCATCAAATTGTGTTAACTTTTCTTTATCAACATCGCTTTTTGTTATTTCAATAACTGTACCATCTTGAAGACGTATAAAATCACTGTCAATTAAATTATCATTTAAATAATTATCATATCTTTTTTCATGAATTTTAGTATTATTATCTTGATTATCATCTTGATTTTCATCAAATAATAGTGCTTTAACATAAGGAAATGTCCAAGTAAATGTTTTATAATTACTACCACTTCTACTTTTTCTTTTTTGTTTATCAGCTTCATCATTAAAATCTGATTCTTCAGTATTTACATCCATATCCATATCCATGTCATCATCAAGATCATCATCAATATCTTCATTTAAATTATCATCACAATGTCTTTCTTGTTTAATATTTACACTATTACGTTCAAAATGTAATTGTTCTAAGCTTGTTAATATATCTTGATATCTTGTTGATATTCTTGTAAATGTTTCATCACGTTCACCACAATTTGGATCAAGTGCAATAATATGATCTGGTATATCAACATTAAAATTAATATTATTACATTTTAAAAATTCATAAATACCAATAATCATACCACCATTTGTTGATGAATTAATTTTTATACCATTATTATGATCATAATTATTATCATTATAATAATTAATAATTTTAATAAAAAAATCATATATTTCATAATAAATATCATATGGTAATTTAGTTTGAAATTTATAATTATAATTAATACTAAATTGATATTGTCGACTTGATAATGGCATAAAATTACCACGTTTTCTAGTAACAGCTTTATATGATTTTTTTAATGATATCATTTGATGTGAACGAATTTTTCCAATTGCAATTCTCAATAAATATTCTGGATATTGTTTATATATTTTTTCAAATTGATAATCACATGGTGTTAATGTTGAATTATTCATTGAACTATAAAGTACTGAATTAATTGTTGATAAATGTATATCATGTATATTATTAATATCATATTGTTTATTACGTAAATATTGTAATTTTTGTGAATCAATTAAATCATATATTAAATTAAATTCTTGTATTGTATTTATTTTATATATATCATTATTAATATCTTTACGTGATATATTATAATATTTTTTAACAACATATGCAACAAGTTCTTTAAATATTTCAGCACATTTATCATCACGTTCAGTATGATTATTTAATTTACATATTTTATCAACAATATCACCATATTTATCTGTTATATAAAAATTTTGTTTTATTTCTTCAACACGTAGAGCAACACTTTGTAATGTATGTGGATCTTTAAGCATATATAATAATCTACGTTGACATGCTCTTGATGTTTTATTTTGTGATATTGTTGATGAATATAAACGTAATACATCACGTACTGCTGTAAATGTTATTAATTGACTACGAGGATTTGGACATAAATACATCATAACAACTTTACACATTAATAATATACTATCTTCATGTGGACTCCAATCAACACGTAATTTATTCATATTTTGTAATGCTATTTTATCAATATCATCATATTTAACACGTTTTCTTTGTTTTTTTTTTCTTGGTAATATTTTTCTTATATATGAATAACTTTTTTTTTTAATTACACTATTATTATTTATAATATTATCCATTATTTGTTCATCATATTTATCAATTTTGTTGTTGTTGTTGTTATTATTGTTAATGCTGGTATTTTTTGATGTTAATGATGATGAAGATGATGAAGATGATGATGATGATGATGGTGTTGTTGTTTCATTATTTAAATCACTTGCATTGAGATTTGTTGGTCCAGATTTTTGACGTGTTAAATCAATAAATTTAACTGGTTTAACACGTATTTTTGATAAACGTGTATTTCTAATATTATAATATGTATCATGATAAATCATATCACGTTGATATAATTGATTGTCATTATTAGCATTAATACAATCCCAATTTCTTTTACGATGTGAAAAAAATGCTGAATCAATACCAGCAGCACCAAGTTTATCACCAGGTAATATACCAATATCATTATTTTTAGCTTGATTATAACCAACTGGTTGTATTGCTTTAATCATATCTGGTTTATATATTAATTTTTCAAATTCAATTTCTTTACCTTCATCAGCTATTTTACTACCAAGTGGTGTATTTATACAAATATAATGCATACGATTCCAATATTCATCAACATCTTGCATTGTATTAAATATAAATTTTTCAATTGGATAATTTTTATCTTTATCAATACGATAATAATTTGGTGATGTATCAATTGTATTTATTAATTCACTTTTTTGATTAATATATATTTCAATTTCATCTTTACGTTTATAATGATGTGGTCCAAATTGTATAAGACCAATATAACATAGTAATTTTATTGATTCATATACTGATGACATATATTTATTATCAAATAATGTTTTTTTTAAAGATACAGATAAATCTTTAATTAAATAATGTTTACGTATTGGATGATTAATATAATCATCAAGATCTGGTATAATATGACATGGATTATAAATATTTAAACACAATGATAATGGCATAAAATAAACAATTTCTGACATTGATATCCAACCAATTGGTGAATTTTTTTCTAATGATAATGGTGGTATAAACATTTTCCAATCAGCATCTGTATTATATATTTTTGACATTTCTTTATCAAGTTTATCATCAATAATAATATTACGATGTTGACATAATTCATTTATTTGTTGTTTACGTGTTAAAATTTTTTTATTTATATTTTTATTATCATATATACGATAATATAAAAATAAATGTAACATTTTCATACGTCCAAATTTTGGTTTAATACCATATTTATAACCAGCACGATTATCACGTATTAATTCAATTGGTGATACATGATAATTATCATTATCATTATCATTTTTATTAATATCTTTTAATGATTTTACCTTTAAACTACCTTTATTTTTTTTATATGCAATACGTCTTTTTGTATTACGACATACAATTGGATGAGTAAATTTTAATTGTGCATCTTCAATTGCTAATTGAAATAATGCATCATTAATATTAATACTTAAATGACATATTAATAATTTATTTTGTATTTTTTGTTTATCCAATGATGTTAATGTTATATTTATATTTTTTAATAATTTTTCATCTTCCATTTCTTCAAGTAATCTATATATTGATTTTTTATCAATTTTTGTACCACAATATTTTTCTTTATCATCAATAATATTCATCATTTTAATAATATCAATTATTTTATATTTTTCAAGTGTATCTGATATCATATTTTTACGTGTTATTTTTTTTGTTGATAATGATTGTATTTTTAATTTTTCATTGCATTTACTTTGGCTATATCTTTTTAATATACCTTCTTTAATAACAACACTACAATGATTTGATAAATTTTTTCTTAATACTAACTCATCCATCATACTATAATCATTGCTTTTATCATTGATAAATTTTTCAGCTAAATTTTTAAATGTTATTTTATAATATTTATTTAATTTATATTTTTTAAAAACTTTATTTACATGAAAAAATAATTTATTACGTTTTATAAAAGTAATATTATTTAAATTTTTAATTGGTTCAATTATTTCAATATTATTATTATCGTTAATATTATCATCATCATCATCAGCATTAATATCATGATCATCATTATTATTATCGTCATTTAAATTTTCATCAATATCAGTTTTAATAAATACAGAACAAAATTGTTGATTATTAATATCAATAGTTGGTGTTGTTGAATGGCTATTATTAAATGACATTGATATTCTTTTGTGTTCTAATAATTTATTTTTTTCAGCTAAATATGTTTTACTTAAATTACTATTTTTTTCATATTTACGTGATACATATTTTGATGTTCTTTGTCTACCAACATCATCAATATACATACCAACAATACCAATTTTTTCTAAATTTCTAAACATTGATCTTGATCCAAGTCTTGTTAATCCCATTATTTTTGATAAATCAGTTTGACTCATACCATCATATATTTTTGATTCAACAATTTCATTAGCTTGTGTTAATAATGGTCTATTAATACATTGTGATGATATATCTAATTCAAAATAATCATCATCATCACAAATATCATCATTATACCATAAATCATTAACTTGATAATTTGGATTTATTAATTGTAATGCATATAAATATTTTTCTTTATCACTTGATTTTCTTTTCCATTCTTTTTCAATTGCATTTGGATATAAATTTCTATATGGCACATTAATTGTGCATACAATTTTTTTAAAAAATGTCATTTTCATTAATTTACGTAATGCATCATCCATTTGTATATTTTTTTTAATAATTTGTAAATCAATTGTATATGTATTATTTGTTTTTAATAAATCAACAATTTTTTCAGCAAGATATATCATTTTTGGTTTTCTTTCAACATAAAAACGTACTAAATGTAATAATGAACCAGGTGTACCATGAAATGAATTTTTTTGATGATGCATTTGTTTTGTTATTAATTTATGTTTTGTTAATACTTTTCTATGATAAAATAAAGTTTTTGGATCTTCACCTAATACAACTAAACTTCTTTTACCTTGTGTTACTTCACCATGATAACGTGATCTTCCAATTCTTTCTAAAAAACAATATTGTTTTATATTTAAATCAATTGTTGGACATACAAAATCACCCATTAATGCATTTTCACGTAAACTTTGTGATGCAACAATAACAAGTTTATTACCATATTTATTTATTGTTTTTTTTAATGTTCTATTTTTAATATTATTATTTAATAATCTACGTGTATTATAATCCATACATGAACCTCTAACATTATTTTGTATATCATCAATTGGACAATGTTTATAAATATCATCTGGTACATTATCTGGTTCAATTATTGTACCCAAATCTTCATCAACATAATTATAACGATTAAATAATACAAGTTTTTGTCTTGCTTTTGGTAATTCATAAAATTTTAAATCTTTTATTGATATACATACTTCCCATACTTGTTCCATAAAATATTCACTCATTGGTAATGGAGAATCAAGTCTTATTGATAATCTTGTCCATAATGCCTCCAATGTTATACCATCCATACCTTCAAGTGCTATTTCATCAACGACAATGTCCACCAAGTTCATTGACGCTGAATAAATCATATCCATTGCTATTTCCATTTTTAATTATTTCTTTTTTTTTTTTCTCTATAAAATTAAAAAAAACATTTAATTTTTATTTGTTTGTTGTTAATATAATAATAATAATTATACATAATATTCACAAACAAAACCTAACCTATTTTAAATTGTTATTGTTGTAATTTAAATATTACAAAAAAACCTTTACGATAAATATCAATTTTTTTTTTTAAATAACAACATTAAATACAGATATAATTTTAAGTAGATTGATAATTTTATAAATTAACAATCATAATATTGATAATTTTTTGTTAAACAATATACTTTGATAGACACATACAAACACAATTACGACATTTTGATAATAATAACAATTAACAAACATATTGGCACGCAGTCGCAGCAGCTGTTTTTTTTTTGGAGCCGGTGAACACACACACACATTTTATTTTACATCAACTGATAAGATACACAACAAAAGAGCTAAAAAAAATACTTGTTTACAAATTACAATAATAAACAAGTGTCAATACTCAATATGAAGAAAATATATCAACAACATAAAATGATCAAGAAACAGTTGTTAATTATTAACAATAATATATCAAAAAAAAAAAATTTAGTACTAGTAATGTATTAATTAATGTTTTATAATGACACTTGGATTTATTTTGAGTCGAAAAGAAACGAAAAAGTGCTCCATAATGAGTACTGCTATAGTGCTATGTATTCATTACAAGATAAAGGAACAAATGGTGTGATAACATGAAAATGTAGCTGATTATTATGTTACAAAAATGTAAATGCAAATGCTGATAATGATGGTAAATATTTAATTAATGAAATATTGTTTTAGTTTGAATTAATGGATTAATTATTTATATGTAAAGTTTTACATATTGCTGATGATTAATGAACAATCATAGCAGTTCCATGGTACAGGTAAGTAGAAACAACAATTGCAAAATAAAAACAACATTTATAAATTAAAAGAAGTATTTTTTCGACTATACGAAATACCTCCTCACTCGTTGTATGTTCCTGATACGAACTTGTCTTTTTTTAAAAAAATACTTATAGTCAAAATATTTTTTTTTCAGGGAATTATAAATTAAAAGAGGTATTTTTCCCACAAAAAAAATACCTCTTTGCCCATTCTATGTTCCTGATACGAACTTGTCTTTTTTAAAGAAAATACTTAGTCAAAATATTTTTTTTTTCAGGGAATTATAAACTAAAAGAGGTATTCTACCCACAAAAAAAAACCTCTTTGCCCATCCTATGTTCATACTACGAACTTGTCTTTTTTAAAAAAATTACTTAGTCGGAATTTTTTCCTTTCAGGGAATTATAAATTAAAAGAGGTATTTTTCCCACAAATATAATACCTCTTTGCCCATTCTATGTTCCTGATACGAACTTGGCTTTTTTTAAAAAAAATACTTAGTCAAAATATTTTTCTTCCAGGTATTATGAATTGAAAGAGGTATTTTTTCGACTATACAAAATACCTCCTCACCCACCCTATGTTCCTGATACGAACTTGTCTTTTTTAAAAAAAATACTTATTCGAAATTTTTTTTTTCAGGGAATTATAAATTAAAAGAGGTATTTTTCCCACAAATAAAATACCTCTTTGCCCATTTTATGTTCCTGATACGAACTTGTCTTTTTTAAAAAAAATACTTAGTCGAATTTTTTTTTTGTCAGGGAATTATAAATTAAAAGAGGTTTTTTTTCCTTTAAAAAAATACCTCTTTGCCCATTCTATGTTCCTGATAAGAACTTGTCTTTTTTAAAAAAAATACATAGTAAATTTTGACCAATTAGATTACGAATAAAAGGTGGTCAAGTATCCTTTTTATAATAGGAGAATTGAGGGAATAGAAAAAAAAGTTTAATCAGTTTATTCTAATATGCAATATTAAAATTATCCCTTAAATAATAACAGTATTAAAAATATTGTTATTAATAATTCATATGATAAATAAACTTGAGCTGTGATTGATAATTTGACTTAAAAAGTATCATTAGATTAATTATATTTTTAAATATTACTTGCAGTTTTATTTTTATCGATTAGAAAGTTTCTATATTATATTTCCCAGTCAGTCAGTTGGAAAAAGTCGGCTATACCCCTGGAAAAGTCAGTCAGTAGTAAACCGTCGAAGAGTGAACGTCGTTTTTTTTTTTATTATAATAATTTTTATTATCTTGAATTAAAAATAATAATAAATATATTAAAAATGTTTGTGGATTAAATTTATATGTTGAAAATATATTTAAAAAATAATGTTTTAATTTAAATATATTCTAAAAGCTTATATAATTAAATTAACAAATGATTTATAATATTTAAAAACAAACAAAATTTATATTTTTTTTAACAACGTGAAATTATTTAAAAATATAATACTACTTAAAGAAAATTATATAACAGTCCACAAGAAATTCATCTGTAAGTAAAATTTAAATTTCATTATTTAATTTTTATATAATTTATTAAATAAATAATTCATATATTTTAATTAATAAAATTAATTAATAAAAAACATATAAAAAAAAAATTAACTAATATTAATTTGTTTAGAATTACAATGTACTTACTTGACAACACGTTTATATTTGATGTAATTATATTTTTCCTTTGTTCAATTATTGCATTGAATTTAAAACCGTCAAATATGACATTGAAGTTTTAACTATGTTACTATAATTTATCATATTTATTGGGTAATATTTTCCGGCAGTTAAAATGTTTGGTTTAGAACAACGCATCAACATGATGCATAATAAATTTTGTGACTTTACACTTACTTCGTTCCATTTGGAATTATACCTGATAAGGATTTAAATATATAAATTTATAATTTAATAAATATATAATGAAATACTTACACATCATTAAATACAGATTCACTATTATTAACTAGTAATTGACTTGGTATTGTATTGAAAAATAAATGTAAAGCTTGAGCAACGGTAAAAATACCCATACGCATTGCTTCTGATCTATGTTCTTCCAAGCTCAAAATTGTCTATAAAATATTGTTTTTTAAATTAATTCATCATACTCAAATCTTTTAAAATTTAATTGATAAATTAAAAATTACATAAAAACCTGTTGTACTCATGGCTAGCATACTGATACAGAAAACAATTCCATACATTTTTGTTACTGAATTTTCTATAAAATCTGAAAATCTTGAAATTTAATAAACAATTGAGATTACTAAATAAATAAATTACTAAAAGCCAATGAAAATTATTAAAAATTTAAAACTTACTCAAGTGCATTTTTGTGAACAATAATAGCTTGAGTTATTATTTCTTTTTCAATTTTTTCATTATAATTACAATTTTTTGAGCTCAATTTTTGCAACAAAATACTAATAATATAATTAAATTATTAAACGCATCAACAGGTTTAACTTATTTAAGTACATTTTTCGATCAACACACAAAATAATTGACAAGTGTATAATTACCCAACAAAATGAAACAAAGTAGAACAATGATAAACCATAATCATTACAAGAGAATCTGTTGTCCAAATCCAAATCATTGAAATACTTGAAACCATATATCCATGTAGTCCAATAAAATAAAAATATTTTTGTGAATCAACACCGTAATTTGTGGGAAAAGGTGGAGTTTTTTCTCTTGTTTCATTGAGAGGTAAAATAATATCCATTATTGGAGGAATAAATGCAATAACCATAAATGCTGTTGATGTTAGTCCAACAAAATCTAATAATGCATTTGTTAATTATTATTTACATCAAAAATTTATAATAATTATATCATTAAAATTTTTATACTCACACATGTAAAATAGTGTAAAATTATATCCACGTTCAGCAAATTGATGCATTATTTTTTTCATTTCTGGTATTTTATCAAATGTCTTCCAATCATTTTGTATTTTAATAACAACTTTAGAAACCTTAAAAATAACTATGAATATTTATAAATCTTTGTATTATTTAATGACAATTTTTATATTATTTATTCGATTAAATATAATAATGTAATTGATTAATAAAATACATACAAAATTTTTTTGTCCTATTAGGCAACAAAGTTTAACAAAAACTAATACCATTGTTGTTCCTGATGGTAAAGCAGGTACAACTTCATTAAAATCACCCCAATAATTGTACGCATTAATACACTATAAAATTTAATTTTTAATATTAATATTTACTCCAGCAAAATATTAAAAACTAATGTAAAAAATCAAAAAAAAAAATAAATGTTTTATAGAAATGTTAATTTTATTTTTAAAAATTTATTTATATAATAAATTTGATTGCCTCAGGTATTGTTAGTGATATAAGTAAAAAAATAATAACAACAGGTGATGTATAAGCCACTATTGAAGATTGTCCAGGCCAAGCACCACAAAGCATAAGACCAAGTTTATTTAGTCTATAATATCCTGTTTCGAATATCAACATTTTTTACTTATATCGTCAAGTTTTTTTTGCAGAATAATATTTTGACGTGAGAGTGCAAAGTTGTATTGATGATTCGTAGAAAAAAGTTGCAAAAAAAAAAAAAAAGAAAAATTCTAAGAAGATGTGTCATTATTGGAGATAGGAAATATTTTGATGAAAAATCGAAACTGTCATTAACACTTGGTGGTAGTAAAATTTCACTTGTCATTCAAATCGATCCAAAATTACTGGAATTTTCTAGGTGAATAATAAAAATGAAATTGTTACTAAGAAATAAACATATAGTTGCAATTTGATTGACACAATATCAATACAAAGTAACAAAAAATAAGGGTTGTATTCTTGTGATTCTGGAAACTCTCCATCGATCGAAGCTTGTTGAAACTTCCGGGTTTTATTTCACCTCTTCTCCACCCCCGGAAAAGACAGTCTGCAATAAACCGCCGAGTAGTGCACCTCGTGCAAAAGCACACTTTTGTATAGATCAACTTAGTTGGTCTATAAAAACTTTGAAAATATATTTATAAAAAATATTATGTGTATTTAATTAACTGCTATACAATGGATTATTAAATAAGGTATATTACAAATTATAATTACTAAAATTAATTAATTGAAATTTAATTATTGTTTAAAAAATTTAATAAATGAATTTAAAGGTTTTTTTTTATTTAAACGTTAAATAATAATTTTTTATTTGTTAAAATAAACATATACTTACATTAATAATTAACCAAGTTAAATCATATTTAAAAAAAAACGAATTTAAAAATATTTAAACTTAATAATATAACCATTTAAAAAAATGCCATTGAAGTGACGTATAAGATATAACATGAAAAAAAAAAAAAAATATTGAAATATAAAAAGTGGAGAAAGCCAGACGATGGAGACATTGTGAAAAAAAAATTACAAGGCCACAGTATCACAGTGCATATTACAAAAAATCAGTCGTACTGTTGCTCTCTCAAGTTCCGCACATTATTTTTCAATCACAAATTAATATTTCTAAAAATTTATAAATAAACAAGCAAACAATATAATTAACGTAATAAAATAATTGAAAAAATTAATTTACAAAAAAAAAAAAACTAGTTATTTTTATATATATATACTTACATATATTTTTTTTTTTATTTCGAAATTATTTCTACAAGTATAACCTTGCGTCAACATTTTTCGACACGTCAACAAATTTTTTAACCATAATAATCATAAACCACATAATCTACAGAAATAAAAAAAAAAAAAAAATAGTTTTCCACATGTGAAATAAATAATTAAATTAAAAAAAGAAAAAATAATTAATTGGATATATTTTTAATAAAAAATAAATCAAATATTTTTTGATTAATTTTATTAAACCATATACGTAAGTATTTAAAAAAATTCAAATTAACTAAAAAACAAAAAGCTGGTGTTATTGTAAATAATTTAATTTATAATTTTTTTTTAAGTAAAAAAAAAAAAAACATGACAGATTCAAATATGAAGATTCAATTTGATTCGTTCACAATGGGATTAATACAAGAAGTTATACCAGTCCTCAAAGTAGAAATATTAAACAAAAACCTATTAAAACTTTTAAAAGTAATGAGTTTGCCAAGATTTACGCCAACGTGTTCAAAAGAATCGAAAAATGTTAATGAAAAACCAGCCGACTATCAAACAACTCAAGAAAATCAATTAATATTTATAAAAAAACACATAAATTATAGATTATTTTGTTATCTCTTCGACATTGATTTCAGGTTACGAAAAATTACTAAAATGTTTGGATATCGTGGCTATCCAGAATTAGATGATTATATAAAAGAAATATGCTGGAATGAAAGAGGTGAAATTGATGAAATTAAAATATTTAAATCAGTTTATAATAAAAGACCAAACGATGTCTATTGTAATATTTTTTTTTTATTTGAAGAAGCATGTAATCTTTGTATTGTTGATTATATTGAGCTAATTTGGAAAAATCATTGTGATGATTATAATGTTATTGCATATAAATTATGGGATATGATTAAAATAAAAATATGTCGAAATGAATTACCAAACGATTATTTATCGTATTACTGGAACACTCATATTTTAAAAAAAGGAAGAGAAGCTTGGTTTTTTAAAGAACTTGATTGTAGTTTTAATTATAAGCCTTCTTTTAATATTAATAATAATAGAGAAATGTTTTTTTATTCAATTATGATAAAAAATATTAATGCAACAAATTTTTTTTTAAATAAATTAAATTTTAATGAAAAAAATTTAGTATTAGAAATTGCATCAGAATGGATTATTGAAAAAAGAATTTTAAATTATGATAAAACATCAAAATTAATGAGTATAATACAAACACAATTTATTATTATTTTAATTTTTTTACTTGAAAATATGACTGATTTTTCAGAGAGAAAAAAATTTTTATATAAATATGATGATACAATTTTAAAAAGACTTTTGTTGTTTAATGGTATTAGTTTTTATAATTATTGTATGATGGGAAATAATATTTAAATAGTTTATATTTTATTGTTAATAAAATTGAATCGTCAATTGAATTACAAATTTATTTATCATAGTGATTAAATTACTAATTACTAATTAAAAATTTTTTTTTTTTTTTTGTGAATAATAAAAGTGAAAATTTAAAATTAATTATTAATTAATTATTGCATAGATTTTAAAACTGTAAAATATAAAATTAAAGTTTTAATAATATTACCAAAATTTTCCAGATTAACTGGATAAAATTTTCCAGCTGTTAAACCAGTTGATTTCGAGCTTCGAATGAGCATGATCCATAACGAATTTTTTGATTTTATTGACAATTCATTCCATTGACAATTATACCTGAAAAATATTTTAATATTATCATACATTTATATTATGAAATATTATTTTTTTTAAATATATTTATATATAATTACACAGCATAAAAAACATTTTCACTACTGTTTATTAAACTTTGGCTAGGAAGTGTAGAAAAAAATAAATGTATAGCTTGACCAATTGTAAAAGTAACCATTCTCATTCCTTCATTACCATTCTCTTGCATGATCAAAACAACCTAAATAAATTTTATTGTACTGTCAATTTAATTATAATTATATTTCATATATTTATTTATCACTATTGTTTATTATTATTACATAAAAACCTGTTATACTCATAAATATCATAGTGAGCAAAAAAACAAATCCATAAAGTTTAGTTACTGATTTTTCTATAAATTCTGCAAATCTTAAAAAAAAAATTGATAAATAAATTATTATAATTATTAAAATATTTAATATTAATAATAAAAATATTTTAGCTTACTCAATTGCATATTTGTGAACAATAATAGCTTGAGTTATTATTTTTCTTTCATGATTTTCATTATAATTACAATTTTTTGAATTTAATTGTTGAAGCAAAATACTTAAAATTAGTAACAAAAATTAAGGGTTGTTCTTGTGATTCTGGATACTCTCCATCGATCGAAACTTGTTGAAACTTCCGGGTTTTATTTCACCTCTTCTCTGCCCCTGGAAAAAAAAGTCTGCAATAAACCACCGAGTAGTGCACCTCGTGCAAGAGCATGCTTTTATATAAATCAACTTGGTCTATAAAAATTTTTGAAAAATATTATGTGTATTTAATTAACTGCTGTACAATGGATTACTAAATAAGGTATATTATAAATTATAATTACTAAAATTAATTAATTGAAATTTAATTATTGTTTAAAAAACTTAATAAATGAATTTAAAGGTTTTTGTTTAATTAAACGTTAAATAATAATTTTTTATTTGTTAAAATAATCATATACTTACATCAATAATTAACCAAGTTAAATCATATCTAAAATAAAATGAATTTAAAAATTTTTAAACTTAATAGTAACCATTTAAAAAAATGCCATTAAACTGTCGTAAAGATATAACATGAAAAAAAAAAAAAAAATATTGAAATATAAAAAGTGGAGCAAGCCAGACGATAGAGACATAGTAAAAAAAAAATTTACAAGGCCACAGTATCACAGTACATATCACAAAAAATCAGTCGTACTGTTGCTCTCTCAAGTTCCGCTCATTGTTTTTCAATCACAAATTAATATTTCTAAAAATTTATAAATAAACAAGCAAAAAATATAATTAACGTAATAAAATAATTGAAAAATTAATTTACAAAAAAAAAACTAGTTATTTTTATATATATACTTACATATATTTTTTTTTTATTTCGAAATTATTTCTACAAGCAATCTCGCGTTAACATTTTTCGACACGTCAACATTTTTTAACCATAATAATCATAAACCACATAATCTACACTCAGTAGATTCTACAGAAATAGATAAAATAAAAAGGTTTTCACATGTGAAATAATTAAATTAAAAAAAAATAAATAAATAATTGGACATATATTAAAATAAAAAATAAATCAAATATTTTGATTAATTTTATTAAACGATATATACGTAAGTATTTAAAAAAATTTAAATTAACTAAAAAACAAAAAGCTGGTGTTATTGTAAATAATTTAATGTATAATTTTTTTTAAGTAAAAAAAAAAAATGACAGATTCAAATATGAAGTTTCAATTTGATTCGTTCACAATGGGATTAATACAAAAAGTTACACCAATCGTCAATGCAGAAGTGTTGACCAAAAACCTATCAACACTTTTAGAAGTAATAACAAAACCAGATCACAATCAAACATTTCAAGAAAATCAATTAATATTTATAAAAAAACACATGAATTATAGATTATTTTGTTATCTCTACGACATTGATTTCAGGATACGAAAAATTACTCAAATGTTCAATTATTGTGGCTATCCACTATTAGAAGATTATATAAATGAAATATGCTGGAATGAAAGAGGTGAAATTGATGAAATTGAAACATTTAAATCAATTTATAATAATAAACCAGACGATAAATTGTATAATATTTTTTTTATATTTGATGAAGCATGTAATCTTTGTCTTGTTGATTATATTGAATTAATTTGGAAAAATCATTGTGATAATTATAATGTTATTACTTATAAATTATGGGATATGATTAAAATAAAAATATGTCGAAATGAATTACCAAACGATTATTTATCGTATTACTGGAACACTCATATTTTAAAAAAAGGAAGAGAAGCTTGGTTTTTTAAAGAACTTGATTGTAGTTTTAATTATAAGCCTTCTTTTAATATTAATAATAATAGAGAAATGTTTTTTTATTCAATTATGACAAAAAATATCAATGCAACAAATTTTTTTTTAAATAAATTAAATTTTAATGAAAAAAATTTAGTATTAGAAGTTGGATCACAATGGATTATTGAAAAAAGACTTTTAAGTTATGATAAAACATCAAAAATAATGTGCATAATACGATCACAATTTGTTATTATTTTAATTTTTTTACTTGAAAATATGACTGATTTTTCAGAGAGAAAAAAATTTTTATATAAATATGATAATACAATTTTAAAAAGAATTTTGTTGTTTAATGGTTTTAGTTTTTATAGTTATTGTATGATGGAAAATAATATTTAAATAGTTTATAATTTATTATTAATAAAATTGAATTGTCAATTGAATTACAAATTCATTTATCATAGTGATTAAATTACTATTTACTAATTAAAAGTTTTTTTTTGTGAATAATAAAATTAAAAATTGAAAATTAATTATTAATTAATTATTGCATTGATTTTAAAACTGTAAAATATGAAATTGAAGTTTTAATAATATTACCAAAATTTTCCAGATTAACTGGGTAAAATTTACCAGCTGTTAAACCAGTTGATTTTGAGCTTCGTATAAGCATGATCCATAATGAATTTTTTGATTTTATTGACAATTCATTCCATTGACAATTATACCTAAAAAATATTTTAATATTTATAAACATTTATATTATGAAATATTATTTTTTCAAATATTCTTTTATATAATTACACTGCGTAAAAAACATTTTCACTACTGTTTATTATACTTTGGCTAGGAAGTGTAATAAAAAATAAATGTATAGCTTGAGCAATTGTAAAAGCAGCCATTCGCAAAGCTTCATTACCATCCTCTTCCATGATCAAAAAAACCTAAATAAATTTTATTGTACTGTCAATTTAATTATAATTATATTTTATATATATATTTATCAATAAATTGTTTATTATTATTACATAAAAACCAGTTATACTCATAAATATCATAGTGGCCAAAAAAACAACTCCATAAACTTTAGTTACTGATTTTTCTATAAATTCTGCAAATCTTAAAATAAAAATTGATAAATAAATTATTATAATTACTAAAATATTTAATATTAATAATAATAATTTTTTAGCTTACTCGATTGCATATTTGTGAACAATAATAGCTTGAGTTATTATTTTTCTTTCATGATTTTCATTATAATTACAATTTTTTGAGTTTAATTGTTGAAGCAAAATTCTAAAAATAAATATCAATAAATTAATTACCACCTGATTAAAAATTTATCTCGTTTACATTAATGATTAATTTTTATAAATTAATTGTGAAAATAATTACTTTAATTTTATTAAAATTGCAGAGTACTTTTTTGGCTATAAACCAACGAGTAAATAAAAAGCCAAAAAATAAATTAAAAATACTAAATTGAATAATTAATTACATATAAATTATTAATTACCCAACAATACTAAATAAACTGCAACAATGTTGAACCATCATGATGATAAAAGTATCACTTGTCCAAATGCAAATAATTTCTATAGTTGTAACAATCAATCCGTGTGTATAAATTGAAAAAAAATATTTTTCTGAATCAACACCATAATTTGTTTTATAAAGTGGAGTCATTTCTCTAGTATAATTTAGTGGTAAAATTATATCCATTACAGGAGCCATAAATACAAATCCAACAAAAGAAATCTCTAAAACTATAAGAAAATCTAAAATTATATTGACTATTATTAATAAAAAAAAATATAAATAAATAAAATTGTATATTATATATGAATATTAATAATCATACACATATAAAATAATGTGTAATTATATGCATCTGTTGCATAATCATTCATTATTTTTTTTATCTCTGGTATTTTACTAAATATCTTCCAATCATCCTGAATTTGATTGATAACTCTATGAACCTTTTAAAAAATAAAAATAAAAAAAACCAATTAATTATTAATACTTATACAATCCAATAATTTATAAATCATATTTAATTGTTTATTTAATTGAATGATAATTAAAAAAAAATAATTATTACCATATTTTTTTGTCCTATTAAAAATAATAATTTAACAACAACTAGTATCAATGCTGCCTGTGTTGTTGAAACTGGTATTATTTCATTATAATTACCCCAAAAATTGTACGAATATATACACTGTAAAATTCATTGATATTTTTTAACATTTAAAATTATAAATAATTATATAAAATTTAAATTAGCTACCTCAGGTATAAAAAGTGATGTAAATAATAACATTGTAATGACACGTATTGTGTAAGCCACTATTTTAGATTGTCCAGGCCAAGCACCACATAAAACAAGACCAATTTTATTTAGTCTATAATATCCCGTTTCGAATATCAACATATTTTTGACCACTATATGTATATCGTCAAGTTTTTTTGCAGAATGAGGTGAGGGTGCAAGTTGTATCAATGCATAAAATGAAATAAAAAATAAAATTAAACAAGAGGCTGTCATCACTGCACGCAATGTTTTGACGAATAATCGAAACTGTCATTCACACCTGGTAATAATATTTTTATTACAATATTTTACCTGTATGTCTCTCTTTCAAATCGATATGATACGATGAATATTTTTATTTTTTTTCATAGAATACAATTTGATTGACAGCATAAATATACCACCAACTTTTTAACACATATTATAAAATGTTTGAGGAAATAAAAAAAAGGGACTGTCAAAAGCTGCTGACGTACAAATTTTTATTACAACTTATATCGATTGAAGGGTGAATATATAAAATTTTAAGTTTGACTTCTAATGAATTTTTATTTTTCTTATGAAAGAGCTTAGTATAGAGCCAAACGTTCAGTAGCTTACATTGTTGTTTCTTACCTCATACATATATATACTTAGTGAGAATAAAAATATATTTTATTTTATATAAAATGTGGTTGATTGTGGTACATATTATGAAATTTATATTAACAAGTTAGTAACAATTTTTTAATTATTCTAATTTCAAATAATTTATTTCAATTGATGATTTAATTTTTTTTTAAACATTGCTGGCAATCGTTGAGTGTTATAATAACGTAGTCTACTAGGTAATAAAGATATTTTTATGTGAAAATTAAATAATAATTATTGCATTGAATTTAGAACTGTAAAATATGACATTGAAGTTTTCATTATATTACTAAAATTTTCCATGTTAATTGGATAAAATTTACCAGCTGTTAAACCAGCTGATTTAGAACTTCGAATGAGCATGATACATAATGAATTTTTCGATTTTATTGACAAGTTATTCCATTCACAATTATACCTAAAAAATATTTTAATTTACATATATATTATACATTTATGAAATATTATTTTTTAAATCAACTTACACAGCATTAAATAATTTTTCACTATTATTAATTAATTGTTGGCTCGGTATTGTATTAAAAAATAAATGTACTATTTCAGTAAGTGTAAACAATGCCATTCTCCATGCGTCGTATTTACTTTCCTTAAAAATTAAAACAGCCTGAAATATATTTATTTTATAAATTTACATTGTCTACTCAATTTATATTAATTAAAAAATTGATTATGATTATTACATAAAAACCTGTTATACTCATTGCTACCAAATTAATTAAAAAAGAAATTCCATAAACTTTAGTCACAGATTGTTCTATGAATTCAGCAAAACTTAAAATAAATAATCAACAAATTATAACAATTAAAAGAGATAATAAATAATAAAAAATGTTCAAGCTTACCTAATTGCATATTTGTGAATTACAATAGCTTGAGTTATAATTTTTTTTTCATACTTTTCATCATTTTTTGAGTTCAATTGTTCTAGCAAAATACTAAGAAAAAAAATACATTCAAATATTAACAAGCCAAATTATTAATTAAATTTTTTATCTCTGACTAAATGTATGTATTACTGACAGATAAAAAAATTAAATAATTACCCAACAATGTTAAACAAAGTGGAACAATGATAAACAGTAATCATAACGAAAGAATCAGCAGTAAAAACATAAATAAGTGCAACAACCGTGGTAATGAATCCATGTATTGCAATTGGTATAAAATATTTTTGTGAATCAACACCATAATTTGCTGGATAAGAAGGAGTTCTTTCTCTCGTTTCATTGAGAGGTAAAATAACATCCATTACAACAGGAACAAATGCAGCTCCTGTATAAACTACTGCTATACTTAAAATATAATCTGAAAATATAATTTAATTATATAATTTATATAAAAAAAGAAAAAAAAATAGGAAATTATAAACTTAATAAAATAATTTTATCATACACGAGTAAAATAGTGTAAAATTATATCCACGTTTAGCAAACTCATGCAATACTTTTCTCATTGCTGGTATTTCATTAAATAATTTCCAATCATTTTGTATTTGATCAACAACCTTAGAAACCTTTAAAAATATTTCTACCATGTGAATTGTTATCTATTTTATTAATTAATTATAATACTACACAATAATCTTGAAACTTATCATTTACTTACCCAATTTTTTTCTCCAATTAGCAAGTAAAATTTAATAAAAACTATTATCAAAGTTGCTTCTGGTGGTAAAACAGTTATAATTTCAGAATAATTACCCCAATTATCGTACGAATATATGCACTGTAAAATTCAATTACAATATTTAAATAAAAACCAAAAAAAAAATATTATTTGACTAACTAACTAAGAATTTTTTTTAATACAAGTGACTGAGTAAAAATTTATCTGTGATATAAAATTAATTGCCTCGGGTATCAAAAGTGCTGTTAGTAATAATATTACAAAGACACGTATTGTATAAGCAACCATTGGAGACTGTTGAGGCCAGGCACCACACATCATAAGTTCAATTTTATTGAGTTTGTAATATCCTGTTTTAAATATAGACATTTTTTACATCCCCTATGTATTTCGTCAAGTTTTTTTTTTGCCGAATAATATTTTGACGTGAGGGTGCAAATGGTATCAATGTATAAAATGAAATAAAAAATAAAATTCAGCAAGACGCTGTCATCAATGCATGCACGCCATGTCTTGACGAAAAATCGAAACTGTCATTCACACCTGGTAATATAATATTTTTACTACAACATTTTATCTCTCTCTCTCTCTCTCTCTATCTATCTGGAACTCAATTCCTTCGTCAATTCGAGATGCTGATAATGTCACCACATTCAAAAACAGGCTTAAATCAAGACTACTCACAAATGAAATTTAGCTGCACTATCAATTACACATATACACACTGTCAACCTACTCTGAAAATTCAAAATTGCAAACCACCCCTCAACTACTCACTCCTATCACTCACTCACTTACCGACTTATTTATTTACACATACATTAAGAAGATCATATGTACAATACTCACATACCTCTCACTTTGCATACACTTACACACACATATTCACCTAATCAACCAATTTTGTAATTTGTTTAAAATTTAGACAATAAAACAATTATTATCAATCAATCAATCAATCAATCAATCAATCTCTCTCAAATTGATATGAAATAAAAATACTTGTACTTTTTTTTTCATCGACTAGAGTTTCAATTTGATTGACAGTTAAGGGCTGTTTTTATACGCGTTTATTTTTTTTTTCATCGGATGGAGGGTTGAAAATGACTTGTGGTGGATATTTTTTTATAATTATTATTATCATTTTTTTGCTTACCTGAGAAGAGGGGTCAGTATAGAGCTGAACGTCGAGTAGTCCACATCGTTTCTTTTTTTTAACTCTAGATATACTTATCTGAAAAACAAATATTTTAAAATATTATTGTGCAACAATTGTTAATATTATAATTTAGTTAAAAAATTGTATATTGTTTTACGACCCTTATTGAGTAGCATTATTAGCTCTATCACAACAGGTAAGCAAAAATGTTTTTCGAAATTCTTGCTGCATAAATTAAATCATAAATTAAATTTATATAAATAATTATCATCAATTAATAAATCAACAGTTTCATCATAAATATATTACAGACATTTAAAATACATTTTATTATTCACATGTAAATTATTAATAAACTATTTGTACTGTCTTATTAAAAAAATATTTTTTATTATTTTCAATACTCAATATCAAGATCCATTGATAACAATAATTTGTTAATTATTTGTTTAAAGTTTCAAATTATTTTTTTTCATTTCATTGATAAACATTTTAATAAATCATTGCATGGAATTTAAAACCGTTAGATATGACATCGAAGTTTTAATAATATTACCAAAATTTTCGAAATTAACTGGGTAAAATTTACCAGCAGTTAGGGTGTATGGTTTAGAACTACGTGTCAACATAATACTTAATAAATTTTTTGATTTTATTGACAATTCATCCCATTTACAATTGTACCTAAAAAATATTTAAATAAATATATATTTAATTTTGAAATAAAATAAAATTTATAAATGTAAAATTACAAAGATTAATCATTAAAAAATACTTATAATAATAAAATATATTATTTTTTAAATAAAACTTACACAGCACGAAATACACTCTCACTACTATTAATAATACATTGACTTGGAATTGTATTAAGAAATAGATGTATAGCTTGACTGACGGTAAACAAAGCCATCCTTATTGCTTCAGATTTACGTTTCTCAAAATTCAATACAGCCTGAAAAATATTTATTATTCATACTTAAATTATTGATAATTTTATTTTACATATTATCATTGATGAATTAATAATTATTATTACATAAAAACCAGTTATACTCATCATTATCATATTAATCATAAAAACAAATCCATAAACTTTTGTTACAGATTGTTCTATGAATTCAGCAAAACTTAAAATAGTTAATTAACAAATTATAACAATTAAAAAAAAATAATAAATAATAAAAAATGTTTAAGCTTACTTAATGGCATATTTGTGAACACTGATAGCTTCAGCTATTATTTTTTTTTCACATTGTTCATCATAATTACAATTTTTCATGCTTAATTGTTGCAACAAAATACTAAAAAATTAACAAGTTAAATTATTGATTATTTTCTATCTCAATCTAATTAATCATTATTTTTTTTTTTTAAATATTATTACCCAACGATATTAAACAAGCTTGAACAATGATAAACCATCATGATAATAAATGCATCTGTCGTCCAAAGCCAAGTCATGGCCATTGCATTGACAATAAAACCATGAATTCCAAGTAAAATAAAATATTTTTCTCCATCAATACCATAATTTGTTGGAAAAGATGGAATTTTTTCTCTCGTTTCATTTAGTGGTATAATTATATCCATTATTGGAGCAACAAATGCAAGTCCAGCAAAAACACTTGATGCACTTGAAACATAATCTGCATAATGAATAATAAAATTGTCAATAATATAATTCAAAAATTTATAATTAAAATTTTTCTATACTTACACATGTAATATAGTATAAAATAATATCCTTGTGTCGCAGTGTGTTGCATTAATTTTTTAATTTCTGGATTATTATTAAACAATTGCCAATCATTTTGCATTTGATTTGTAACTTTAAAAACCTTTTTTAAATAAATTTACATGTAAATTTTTTATTCGAGAATTTATAATACTATTATTTATTATTTAATTAATTCATACTATATTTTTTTGTCCTACGAAAAAGTAAAATTTAGCAAATACTATTGCAAATAGTGCTTGTGATGGTAATGATAGCATAATATTTTCTAAATCTCCACCACTATTATACAAAAAAAATTGCTGTAAAATTAAAAAATAAAACAAATAAATTTTCTATACAACTGTTAATTTAAAACTTGATATATTAATTTATATAAAATTAATTGCCACAGGTATTATAAGTGACATAAATGATACAACTACAATCACATGTATTATGTTAGCCAATGTTGGAGATTGCTTTGGCCAAACTCCGCATATAACAAGACTATTTTTATTTATTCTATAACATTTCATTTCAAATATCAACATTTTTTACATCCCCTATGTATCGTCAAGTTTTTTTAGACGATATTATTTTGACGTGAGGGTGGAAAATTGCATAAATGCTTCGAAGAAAATGTTTAGTAAAAAGCTGTCAGGATGCACGCAATGCTTTGATGATCAATTGAAACTGTCATTCACACGTGGTAATAATATTTTACCTATTTCTCCCAAATCGATATGAAATAAAATATTCGTCGTGCATTCTTAATTCACGTAGCTTTTTTTTTTTTTATTTCATCGGCTATAGTTTCAGTTTGATTGACATGTCTGATTGACACCTGTAGATATATATCACCACCACAAGAATATCTCCCATCGTTTCTTTAAGAAGGGCTTTTTAAATTCGCGTGTTGGGTTTATTTATTTATTTATTTTTCTAGTGAATTTATCGAGGTTTTTATTATATATATTTTATATTTTGACAATGACTTTTGATGAATTTTTATTTTAATTCCGAGTGTTTTTCCCCACCATTGGAAAAGTCAGTCGCGAAAAAATCGTTGAGTCGTTTACATCGTTCGTTTACAAGTTGTTTTAATTATTATTTAAATATATTTATTATTATTATTTAACAATAATTAAATTTCAATTTTTTTACTTTATTACTTACCAATTTTTTATCCATTTAAAAAAAATAGAAAAATAATTTTTTTAGCAATAAATAATTTTATTCTGATAGTCAAAAAAATAAAATAATAAGTGACATATTTCGAAAGATAATAATAATTTCTATTTATGAACATTATAAATATTACCAAGAAATTTTCATAAATCATTAACAAATAAATCTCATTATCTAGACAATAAAAGAAAAATCTAATTTTAAAAAATAATAAATGAGATAAAACATTGCAATTATTATAATAATTTTTTTTATTCATCTAAAAATAACAAGTGAACAGAAAAAAATATCATTTACTCAAAAAAAAAAAAAATAGAGTACATAATATTTAATTATAGTAGTAACACATTTATTATCATAATTAAATAATAATTAATTAAAAACTTAAACAAAATAAAATTAACGAGAATTGATATATCATGAATTAATCAGTTTTGTTTCCATATTGCTATTATAAATGTTTTCTTTAAAAATAAATAAAATATTTATCTTGCATTTCCAGTGCATCCAGCTCTGTGTGGATAATCACAAACTTGTTCAACTGGATTAAAATGAAGATGTGATGGACATTTATAAACATATGGTACACCATTGCTGCATTTACAGAATTTATTACATTCTGTATTGACTAAAAATACTGTATTTGTTGGATTTCTACTTGGACATTTACCAACACAACCATTGTCAATATCTGTTGATCCTGATGAATCACAAACAAGACGTAGTGGATTAAATTGTAAACCTTCAAGACATTTTTTTAATATTTTCAGTCCTTCATTACATTCATAATACATATGACTATGTGTTTCATGTTCAATCCATGTTAATAATTTATCAAGTGGACATTCACATACTTTTGTTGAATTTGTTATTACTGGAAGAGTTGTTATTCTTGGTTTACAACCAGCAGTATCTGGATTTTCACATTGTTGAGTTATTGAATTAAATTGTAAATCATCTGGACAACATTCTAGTTGTTTTTTTCCATTTTTACATTTGTAAAAAAGTGTACAATTATGTGGATGAGGTAAACGAAGAGATGAATTTCCTGCTGGACATTTTGATGGAAGTATTGCTGTTGTTGTTGTTGGTGGTGGTATTGTTGGTGGTGACACTGATGTTGTTGGCTTTGATACAGAAGAACATCCAGCATTTAATGGTGAATCACATGAGCCAGTTGTTGGATTAAAATCTAAACCATCTTCACATTCTTGAAGAATTAAATTACCACTTGAACAAAGATAATACTTGCTGCAACTACATTCATGTGAATATAATTCACCATCTTTTGAATTATCTTTTGGACATTTTGTATTTGGTTTTTGTGTTGGTGTATTTGATGTTGTTGATTGCTCAGAATTACAAGTTGTTTCCCATGGCCAAACACAAATTTGACGTACAAAATCAAAGTGTAAACCTCCTGGACAATTTTGAAGAGTTAATTTTCCTTTTTTACAATTATAAAATTGACTACAGTCAGATTTATAAGGTAAAAGTAATTGTATTGTATCAATAGTACATGATTGTGGTGTATCTGGAGAAATTGTTGATGTTTTATTGGATTCATAATCATTTGTTGTAATTTCAGGTGCTTCAGTTGAGGCATTTGGCTGTTCAGATGTAGATTCTTCTACTGGACTGGATGATGACTCCTCACTTGATTCAGTTGAAGTTGGTCTAGTTGTTGTTGCATTACTCTGTGATTCTTCTGTCGTTGTTGATTCACTTGATTCAGATGATGTTGGATTGGATGATGAAGATTCTGATGGCTCGGTGCCAGATGACTCTTCTGATGTTGTTGATTCAATAGGTTCTTCAGACGTACTTGGCTGTTGAGATGTTGGTTCCTCTGTTGGACTAGATGATGAGCCCTCATTCGATTCAGTTGAAGATGGTCTGGCTGTTGTTTCATTATTCTGTGATTCTTCTGTCGTTGATGATTCACTTGGTTCAGGTGATGTTGGATTTGATGATGAAGATTCTGATGGTTCAGTACCAGATGATTCTTCTGATGTTGTCGATTCAATTGGACTAGATGATGTTATTTCTGGTGCTGCAGATGAAACTTCAGGTTCTTCGGATGTACATGGTTGTTCAGATGTTGATTCTCCTGTTGGACTTGCTGATGATGATGTTTCATTTGGCTCAGTTGATGAATTTTCACTTGACTCAGTTGATGACTTTTCAGTAGTTGTAGATTCACTTGATCCAGGTGATGCTGAGCTCGGTGCTGAAGAAGAAGCTTCAGATTCTTCATATGTGGTGGATTCAATTGGGCTTGAAGTTGTATCTGGTCCTTCTGATGATGGAATTTCTCCCGGAGTTGTAATTGGTTCTTCAGTTGAACCCTCTGGCTCTTCTGTTGTAGCTGATTCTGTTGATGATGATGATGAACCTGAACCTTCCGTAGGATTTCCTGTTATTCCAGATGATTCTTCGGTAGTAGCTGACTCGGTTGATTCAGATATCGTTGAAGTTGGCTCTTCTGAAGATGACTGTTCTGTTGTTATTTCAGATGGGCCAGATGATGATGCCTCAGTTCCCTTAGATGTTGTACTTGGTTGTGGTTCTTCAGTTGGCAATTCTGGTGTTGAGCCTGGTGCAGAAGAAGAAGTAATTTCTGGTTCTTGAGATGTACTTGGTTGTGAAGATTCTTCTGTAGGGCTTCCTGATGATGTTTCACTTGGCTCAGTCGGAGAAGATTGACTTGTCGTTTCTTCTTCACATGGTTCCTCAGTAGTTACTAATTCAGATGATGTTGAATTTGGACTTGCTGATGATGAAGTTACTTCGGGACTTTCAGATGTAGTGCCTGGTTGTTGAGATGCAGATTCTTCTGTTGTTGGACTTGCTGATGATGTTTCATTTGATTCAGATGATGAAGCTTCAGTTGCATTATTTGGTTGCTCAGTTGTAGCTGCTTCAGTTGGACTAGAAGATGATGAACCAGAACTAACTGAAGAAGAAGTCGTTATTTCCGGGCTTTCAGATGATACAGCTGGCTGCTGAGTAGTTTTTTCTTCTAACGGACTTGATGATGTTACTTCACTTGATTCAGTTGAAGTCGAAGCTTCAGTTGGTTTACCTGTTGCTGATGATTCTGTTGATCCACCTGAAGTACTTGGTCCTTCTGTAGGAATTTCAGTTGCTGCAGAAGTTGTGTTTGGCTGCTGTGCAGTAGTTCCTTCAGTGGGACTAGCTGATGATGTACTTGTTGATGCTGTTGTCGTTGTTGGCTGTTGTGTAGTTGTTTCATCATCATCGCATGGCTCTTCTGTTGTAGTTGTCGTTGGTTTTTTTGTAGTCATTTCATCATCATCACATGGTTCTTCTGTTGTAGTTGTTGTTGGTTTTTTTGTAGTCATTTCATCATCATCACATGGCTCTTCTGTGGTTGTCGATGGTTTTTGAGAAGTTGAATTATTCTTTAGCTTACAACCAGCTTGATTTGGCCAGTCACAAACTTGAAGTCTAGGATTAAAATGTAATCTTTCACCTTTTGAATTCATCAAAGGACATTCCATTAATACTTGTTTTCCATGATCACATTTGTAAAATTTTGTACAATCATCGTCACAAGCAAGATGAACTGTTTCATCTATTGGATCAATTTTTGGACATTCTGTTGGTATTTCAATGTCACTTGCATCTTCTTCACTACTTTCACTATCTTCCGAAATTTCAATATCTATAGATTCATCAATCTCAATATTTTCTCTAAGTTTATCATTTGCCTCGATAAATCCAAATTGTGTAATGGATATTACCACAACAAAAAGCCAGAAATCTATTAAAACAATAAGTGTATAAATTATTTTTTCATTTAATAAATAAAAAAAATTAAAACTAATATTATTTAAAAATGAATACAATATATTATTATTAAATTATTATATACTTACAATTCATATTGTATTATTATTATTTTTTTATTTTATTTGATGAAAACTAGGTATAGACTTAATAGCACATTATTCCTTACTGAATGAACCTGCTAACCCTGACTCACCTTTTATAATGATTTTAATTCTTATCAAAAGAAAATTGCAGTGTGATTAACATATCACATTGCATCTTAAATAGATTATAAAGCTTTTATTTTTTTTTATTTACGCAAAATAAGTAGCAACCAGGAATTGAAACTTTGGCGTAAATAAGAAATTAGAAGAATATCATCGTGAATAAAGCCAAGAGTAAAGAATTTTAACAAATATTTGTGAATGGTTTAATTATTAATTATGATTTTGTATTATTTATGATTTAAAAAATGAAAAAGTTAATTTTATCATTACATACATACATAAATTTAATCAATTATAATGAATCATTTATTTATTTAAATAAAAATAAATATATTTATGATTTATTTATTTATATTTATTTTTATATTGTTAAATGAAATATATTTATTGGAAAATTGCTGTAATGTTTTATTGTTTCTTTATATTATTTATCAGGTATATATTTGAATATAACAAATAAAAATAATACATAATCCAACTGTTTTAAAGATGTCATTTATGTAAATGTTTAACTTTATTTTGTACTCAATATGACCAAAGATTCTTGACACAGAATTCTGTAAAGAATCCTGTTTCAATTTATTTCACGTGATGTTGAGATATATCTTCATTAAATTACGCTGAAAAAAAAGGAAAATTTTAAATTTAAATATATATTTATTTGTTTTTAAATTTGATTAAAAAATAATTTGATAAAAAAGAATGGAAAACTTGGAAAGAAATGATAATAGCTGGAAAAAAAATTCCAAATATGAAACTTTTTCTTGTGCAAATAAAAGGTAAATAAAATTTTAAAATATTTTTTGTTCTTTTCATATTTTTTTTTTTCTTTAGAAATAAATTACAAATCATTAATTACACTTGAACTGTTTATATTAATTTTTTTTTTTCCTTAATTATAAAATATATAGGAATTTCACAATTCGAATAACAGTTTATTAATTTATCTGTTATAATTATTTTATTCAAACAAAAGAGAGAAAGATAGAGAGAAAGAGTGACTCAACATTGTCTTAATAATTTTTTAGTTAACCAAAAACAATAATAATAAATATAAATTTTTAAAAAATCTTTATGGGGTTTTGTATTTCTTGTATCATCAATTTTCTTCATCTTTTTTTTTGACTTTTTGCATAAAAAACTTACAAAAATATTTTATCTCTGTGCAAATAAATTTGTCAAGTTATTATAATTTTTTTTCTGATTAACAGTTAATTTTTTTATGCAGAAAAAAATTTATATTTATAAGAACGGAATGATGTGAATATTTACACGTTACAAATATTTGACGTAGTTTAATTTAATTAACAAAGAAAGTTTATGAAATTAAATTTCAAGTAAAATAAAGATACACAATTTAAATATTATTTTACTTTCCCCTTTTATATATATTTTTTCTCAACTGTTTTAAATTTATATAAATGTATAGACTAGCAATCATAGGCCTCATATTATTCTGGATGAACGTGACAACTCTGATCACCACCAAGAAATTGTCCAATGTCAGATCTTACAATGTAAACAATTGCAATTGCTGCAATAACTGTCCAAATTATTGACACCATCATAACATGTTTGACTGTTCTCAATTCTTTGTGAAGTTTTGAATGACACTCTTCCAGGTGAGTTATCTATCAAAAACAAAAATATAATTTAAATAATATTCCTTGAATTAATAACCATGGATCCAGTATATTTTAAAAAATTAATTGCTAATTTAAATAGTTTATTTTTTAGTTGATAACTTTAATGATGTAAAAATTAATAATTATTACCTTGGAGTGTAAAGTTTCAATGTTGCGATTTGGACTACCTTGTGACAATATTGAAGTTGTTTCATTAACTCCATCACGACACCAAACTCGATGCTGTTCAGCAGTTTTTCCATTTATCTTCCAAAATTCAGCCAACTCTTCGCCATTCATTTTTGAGTCTATCATTGGTAAACACATCACCAAAAATTTATCATTATGTAAAAGTGTGCCTAAATTAAAACCAGTCTGCAATGAAACAGTTACAGTAACTTGTTGAGATGGTAACAATGTTCCTGTACTTTTACGAACACGAAATTTTTCTGGTGCTGTTGTTTTAATCTAAAAAAAAAAAAAGCCATTTACATTTTTAATATAATAATTTAAACAAACATAAGAAAAAAAATAATAAAAATTACCTTGTATGATAAACACTTATCAGTTGTCTGGTTCTTCAACAAAAGTGTACCAATAATTTCCTGTCCTTCTCTGTTAAATGATATAACATCCGGTACAATTCCAAGCACTGAAAAATGATAAAATAAAAAACGCATTACATAAGTTTAAAGAAATCCTTGAAAATATAATAAATTTTATTTTTATATTTAACTTAAGAGTAATAAAATGTTTCTTACTTGATTCATCAGGTGATCTATCAACAAATCCACTACTTGGTTGTTCAACAATTGGTGAACCTTCAGCAAAATGTACTTTTTTATTTTCCAATTTTCCATTAATAATACCATTTGTAATGTTTTTTATTTCTGGCTCAAAATGAAATACATAATCATTTGTACCACCCCAACTTTTTAGGGCAATTGATGAATCAACAAATTCTTTAAGACTTGTTTTATTAACTTGTTTTATTTTTGGTATTGCCTTTGGTGGTAACCATGATTTAATAATTTTTAAAGCTGCATTTAATACCCATGGCATATCAAGTAGAATAATATAATTTAAAAAATTTGGATAATAAAGTTTAAATAAATTAATAAGATATCTTGTAAAATCCATATCCATGTTTGATAAACCAGCATCACACATATCAAAAAATAAAGATATTTGATCATTTCCTTCTCTGTAAAAATTAATATATATATAAGCTAAATGATTTTTTTATTTTTAATAATTTTAATTTACCTCTCAAGACGTTCAAACCAATAGATAATACATTTTTGTAATTCATTAAAATCACGTGCATTTTTAGTATGTAATTTTGATTTAATTATAAATAATGTTTTTCCATCTTTATCCTTTCCATATGAATAACAAACACCACTTTCTAAATAATCACGATTAACATTATCTTCATTTAATTCTGTAAAAAGTATAAATAAAAATTGAATTATTTTTTTAATATTAATTTTGTTATTTTTTTTTTTTTTTTTTTANTTTTTTTTTTTTACCATTTGCATTGACTTTTTGTCGCCATTCACATGTTGACCATAACATTGATAATGACTCCTGGACATTGCCCTCGTTGTGTTCGATAAAACGTTTTAACCAATCATCTCTTGTTTTTATTCTTGTTATATCATCTCGATGAAAACCTCCAGCTATAAAAATATTTATTCATGATTTTTAAATAAAAAAATACTAATAATTTATGGAATTTATTATTAACAAGGTTATTGTGATAAAAAAAAAAACGTATTATTTGAAAAATAATAAAAAAGTGTTATAAAACAAGTTAGGTTGTTTGTTGAAAAAAAAAAAAATAATAAACTTTACTCATTGAACTTTGTTCTCAATTGAAGTTTTGTTTATTATTTTATCCTTTTTTTTTTTCTTGCAAAGTAAAATTAATTTAAATTATTTATTTTATTTAATAATGAAAGTAGTTATTAATATTTTTTTTTTTTATTTACTTACTTTCATTAGATGGACTTTCTTTTTCCAGTTTTTCAAAAAAATTTTCTCTCAATTCGATGATTTGCTGCTCCATATTATTTATAAATTTTTTTTTTTAACTGATGTTATTTTTTTTTTTATTTATAAACGATGATTGTGACGGTTGTTTTTTATTTTTTGAGTCACTCCCTGGTGACTTTTGTGATAAGAATATTTGATAATTTTTATAAATGTTTGTGTGTAATATTATATGTTTTTTTATTTTAGATATAAAAAATTACTTTGATGTTACTTGGTGCGACTTGGACGGCACACTGTCCACTGATATCATCAAATCATGAATTCACCATCTCTCGTAATCCCTTCCAAATATAAAAGTCAATTAGAAAAAAAATAAATAAACAAGAAAAAATATGACGTGGTGGGAGTTTTAATTGAAAAATAAATTGATCAAACGTTGATCCAGCGTTGCTCTATTATGCACATTGCACACAAGTCACAACACAACTCGTAGTAATAATCCAATTTATTATTTAAATAATACTCCAAAAATATAAATTAATAAATATAAATAAAAACACTCACTTTTAAATTATTATTTTATCAATAAAATCACCTAAAAACTGTTAAAAAAATTCATAAAATTATACTTTAATATTTATTGTTTTAATTTTGTCAATAAATTATTTAAAAATCATTAAAAAATCAGGAGTCTACATCGGTTAACAACAATTTGACTTATTGCAAATTTGCAATATTATTATGAAGAGAAAAAAAAAAAAACATTGAAGTAAAAAAAAAAAAAACAAATAATCAACATTTGCAGCCATCTTGAAAACTGCTTTATCCACTGTAGCTAATAAAACGCCATCAAAAAAAAAAAGATGGACGAAAAGAAACAAAAAAAAAAAACACATCTTTTATGACAATTAAAAAAAAAAAACCTTAGCGTTCTAATAAAATTTGATTATTGTTTCAAGTTGTTCTTGATGTGTTTTTTTTTTTGTTTGTTTTTTATTTTTTTTCTTGATAAATAATAATAATCAGTTGTATAAGTTAAAAACAAAAAAATAAAAATTTTATAATTGTCATTAAAATAGCAACAAAGAAGATTTTGCAAAAACAAAAAAAAAATAAAGTTTATTGATTTGTATGTGATAACTCTTTTACAATTTTGAGTGATATTAATTATTTTTTTTTTTTGTTAGTTAATTGTTTTAAATAAATAATATAACTGATTATTTTTTTTTTAAATAATTATTATGATAATAATGAGAAAAACAATGTGATTACTGTGAAAAAAAAAAAAGAAAAAAAAAACTTCAACTGGTCTGTCAAAATCGTGGGATGATATTTATTAGTATTTTCAAGGTTGAGAATTATTTTTATTATTTTTAATAACAAATGAATATACTAACAATATTAATTAAAAAAAAAAAACAACAATAATAATAGTAGAGTTGTATTTTAATTATTTTTTAATCAAATAATTCAAATAAACAATGAGTATAAATTTTAAATATTTTTGTTATTTTTTTTGTTATTTCAGATATCAATAAGAAGAAAAAATGAATACTAATTTTTATGGTTCAACAATGGAAATGAACAGGGTATGTCGTGTATGTCTAGCAGAAACTGATGGTACAGCATCAATATATACTCAACCAATAACAGACACAAATATACAACAAGGTTTAACATTTGCCCAGAAAATAAAAATATGTGGTGAAGTTGAAGTTAATAATAATGATAATTTTCCATCATCAATATGTGAAATATGTAGTTACAGAACAAGTGTTGCATATGATTTTCGTATACAATGTCAAAATTCAGATCAACGTTTACGTTTATATTATGAAAAACCATCACGTTTAAATTTAATTGAATCTGCAACCCAAACTGATCCAAAAATACACATAAAATTTCATAAAAATAATGATGATCAATCAAATTATTATGTTAAACAAGAATTACAAAATATAAATAATCCAACAATGAATACAATTGTTTATCAAAATGATGTTGAACATCAGCATCATCATCATCAACAACAACAACAACAACAGCAACATCATCATCAACAACAACACCATCATCAACAACAACCAGAACAACAAGTTCTTCATCATCAGCATCAACAACATCATCAACAAGAAACAATAATTGATAATAATATAATTCAAACAGATGATAAATTATATTTATGTCAAATTGGTTATGAAAATACAACAAAAGATTTAAATAAAAATTCTGTATTAATTGAAACACAAAATATTGATGATACAACAAATTGCATACAAAATAATACACAAATATTAATAGCAACTGATGATAGTTGTGAACAAAGAATTCATGCTGTTGTTGATGAATCATTACTTGAAACAAGTAATAATAAAACAACAAATTCAGATGAATATTTTAATGGACATATTCTAGTAACATCTGATGGTGTTGTTGTTGGAAAACCAAGTGAACAAACAAATATACAACAAAATGATAATTTAAATATAGTATGTTCATCAGATAATAATTTAAATACAATAATTGATAATAATAATGATAATATAAATGATGAAAATTCAATTGATACAATTGATGAAAAAATAATTCCAAATCATGAAGAAGAAGAAGAAGAAGATGATGATGGTAATGGTGGTAATGAGATTGATGATATACGTCAACCAACAATGAGAGCAGCAAAATCATCTGGTAAATCATATAATGATGATAATGATGATTATCAATGTTTAAATGAACAAGAAAAACAAACATATAATTGTAATATATGTCAAAAAAAATATACATCAATTAAAAGATTAAAAAATCATTCACAAACACATGAAAAAAAATATAAATGTAAAATATGTGCACGTTTATTTTATAAATTTGATAATTATGATAAACATATTAAAATACATAATACAAAACCACATGCATGCCAACAATGTCATACATCATTTACAAAACCACAAAGCCTTGAGCGTCATTTAAAAAGTCATAAATCATCAAAATTTCAACCATCAATATTAAAAAATAATAATAATAATAATAGTAATAATAATAATAAAAATAATGATGATGATAATAATAAGAATAGTGATAATGATAGTGGTGATGGTGATGATGATAATGATAATTTACATATGGATATTGATGATAATTTTAATAAACCACCTGGTTGTTTTAAGTGTACAGTATGTGGACAATTATGTTCAACATTAAAAAGTTTAAAAAGACATTCATTATTACATGGTGATAAAAAATATTCATGTACTGTTTGTGAACAATGGTTTTATCGTCCAGATACATTAAAAAAACATGCTGAAAAACATGGTCATGGTTTATTGGATAATTTAATTGATAAAAATAAATTATATGATTCATCTGATGATGATTATCCATCAACAACAACGACAACACCAACAACAGCTACATTAAAAAATGATATTAATACAAGTGGTGATGATGATGATGATGATGAGGAAGATGATGACGATGGTGGTGGAGGTGGTGATAATGACGATGACAACCATCATGATGATGAAGATGAAGATGATAATGTTAATGGTGATTGTGGTGGTGGTGGTGATGATGATGATGATGCTGCTGATGATGATGATAATAATAAATATAAATGTCAACATTGTGATAAAATAATGAAATCTAAAAAAGGTTTAATACGTCATGTATCAATGCATAAACCAAAAGCTGAACCAGTAACATGTGGTATATGTAATAAAGTATGTGCAAGTCAAGCAAGATTAGCATTACATCAAAAAACTCATAATAAACCAAAAGATAAAATACCACGTGAATATTTATGTCATGTTTGTTCAAAAGTATATCCAAGTAATTCATCATTAACATATCATATGAGAACACATACTGGTATTAAACCACATGTATGTAAAATATGTAATAGTAGATTTACAACAACAACAAGTCTTGCTAATCATACACGTATACATACTGGTGATAAACCATTTGTATGTCATGTTTGTAGTGCTGCATTTGCTGTTAGTTCAGCATTTCGTCGTCATATGACAAGACATACTGGTGAAGCTAATTATTTATGTAAAGAATGTGGTAAAAGATTTAAAAGATTAAGTACACTTAAAGAACATACATATACACATTCTGGTGAAAAACCATATGTCTGTAAAAATTGTGGTGTTGCATACAGTCATTCTGGTAGTTTATTTGCTCATCAAAAAAGATGTAAAATACAATATAATGATATTAATAATGAACAACATAATAATCATAATATTATTATTAATCAAAATCAAATTCATGTTGCACATCATATTCATGTTAATAATGTACCATCTGCTGTCAGATCATTGGGTGTTATTGGTCCCATGTTTTGAATTATATTTCAATTATTACTTTACATTTAAAATATACTTTATTTCATTTTTTTTACTCGATATACTATTAATTAATCTTAAAAATTATCATCATCATCATCATCATATTATATCATTTTGATTCATTGAATTTTTATAAAAAAAATACATTATCAATATAAATTTAACAAATGATATAATCATTTGTTTTTTTTAACTCTCTTAATGATTGAAATTTACAATCATATATTTTTTTTTTATAGTAATTAATAATTATTAATAATTAATCAATATATATTTACTTTTATATAAAAAAAAAATAGTAATTAGGTTTTTTTTTTCTCATTATTGAAGATAATAAATCATTGAAAATTATTAATTTTTGGTACTATACTTTTGAATGATATATTTATAAAATAAATTGTATTAGATATTTGAATAATTTGATAATCAACGACCTGTGTAATTTAGTACTACATTTTTTTATAAACAACAAAAAAAAATATACAAATATATATATAGTTATTAAAATAGATTGATCTTTATTCATTTAATTTACACATTGAAATTAATTGTTTTTTTTAGATTAAAAAATTGATTGTTTATTTTTTTTTTTCATTTGATTTGTTTGATTTTATTTTTAATAATTTATCATCTTTTGCTTGTAGAACTTTTATTCTTCGCCAGACTGATTGATTTGATCGTTTTAATTCAGAAGCAATCATTGAACATAAATTTTTCTTCGTTGAATTTTTTAAACATTTTATAATAAATGCATCTTCCTGACTAGAGTACCTGTATAAAAATATAAATAATTATAATTTAAGTTTTTTAAATTTTATGGTTAATTGATTTACATGTTTTACTATTTATTACCTGGCTACTTTTTTTTTTTCATATAATACTTTAAAACGTCTAAATATACTATAAAGTGAACGATTATTTAATCCTCTTCCTAAAAATCTTAAAAATTTTTTTCTCTCTTCTACAGTTGATATGTAGTATCCATAATTATGACGAAGCTGTAAAAATGGTTTAACAATATTTTCATCCCAATCATTAAGCTGAAAAAATAAACAACAAAAATTATTTATATAAATTTGATAATTAATAAAAATATAAAATAGAGAGTTTATTAAAATAATTACTAACTGAGCAAAAATCTTGCCAATTTTTTTTCAGTAAATCATCTTCTTCAGGTTCAAATGATCCTCGTTTAAGTTTTGCATATTTATTAAATTCTTCACGTTCAGTTGGTGTTAATGTTGTTGATCCAGCATGCTTTTCAATACAATGTTGAGTTGGTGGTTTATGAGCTAATTTTATTTGCATTTTTTTTAGCTTCATTGCATCTTCTTTAGACAATTCACAAACTTTACTATCTTCATCAAGATCATCATCATCGCTATATGATACATCAGCAATTGCTGGTTCTGGAATTTTACTTTTACCTAAACCAAATGATTTTGAACGTATTTTTTCAGGTATAAAAAATGTATTTTTATTTTCATCATTATCAGAATCATCAGAGCTAAATTCTGTCTGAACTGACTGACTCATTAATGTATAATTATCACTCTCTTGATCTGATGAATCTTCAGTATCTGTTGATTTTTCTATTTTTAATTTTTTTTTTAGACTTTTTTCATCTTTTTTATCTGTACTTTCATCAGATGATGATGATGATGATGATGATGTAAATTTATTACTAATTGGAATTGTTTTAGATTCTTCATTTTTAATATTGTCATTATTTATTGTTTCAGCATCATTGTTTACATCAGTTTCACAATTTTTAGATGTTATTTCATTTATATTTGAATTATTTGTTGAATTTTTTTGTGGAGAATTAACAGTTTCATCAACACAAAGTGTTATTGAATCATCACTTTTAATATCTGGTAAATGTTTTTCATTTTTTTTAGATGTTGTATCATTGTTATTTGAATTATTTGTTAAATTATTTTCTTCATAATTTACAGCATCACAAATTTCTATTGAACCGTTATTTTCATTTTCAGATGGATCAATTGTTTCTTGTTTTATATCATCAATATTTTTTGTATTTAATGTTACATACCAATTTATTTTATTATTAACATCATTATTATTTTTATTTTCAACTGGTAAATCACATTGTTTTTTACTTTTTTTTGATTTTTCTATATTATTATTTTCTACATCATTTAATCGTCTTTTTAACTCCTTTGATTTTCCAACTTTATTTTCATTATTACTTTCTTTATTTTTATTTTTAACCATTTTTTTTTTTTTAATTTACTTATAAGATTACGTTTATTGATAATTGTTTATTATTTTTTTGTTGTTTATCAAATGCAAGCATGGAAGATGGAACTTTTTTATTTGACATATTTTGAGGTTACAAAACAATTTAATATTGTCGCTACATTTTTTTTTATGACTATTTTCATGAAAGCAAAATGATGATGAGTCATTATTGATGACGATGATGATTTAAAATAATAATGATAAAATAATAAATAAGATTGAGACAACAATATATTTATTAAAATTATTGGACCATTTATTTGTCATTCTTTACTTTTTTCAATAAGCTATTTTTATAAAAATAATTAACAGTTATATGTTTTAATTTACCACAATTTAATATAATTAAAAAATGATATATATATACTGTATAAAAAATTAAAAAAAACATATTACTTAATTAATAACAATACGTTTTGATGTCATTAAAATTATTTTTAAAATGTTTAGTTATTTAGTATTTTTTTTTTTTGTTTAATTTTAATCTGAATCAGTTTCGTCTTCTGATGATGATTTTTGTTCTTCTTCTGATGATTGATGTTGTTCTTCTGATGATTCATGTTGTTCTTCTGATGATTCATGTTGTTCTTCTGATGATTGATGTTGTTCTTCAGGTGATTCATGTTGTTCTTCAGGTGATTCATTTTGTTTATCTGATGATTTTTTATTATCATCTTTTATGGCACTTGATGTATTTTTTTTTTCATTTTTTTTTGGCTTACTACCACGAGTTTGAAGGATTCTAATACGACGTGCAATTGCATCTCTTGGACGATTTAATTTTGTTGTAAGATGTGCATATATTTGTTGTTTACTATCATCTGTATGCTCCAACAAATATTTATTTATATAATCATCTTCAATAATAGTAAATCTGTAACAAATAATAATTTGAAAAATTAATTAATTAATTCGTTAATCAATAATAATTTTGTTTCATTTTTTTTTTTTTTTTTACGATTGATATTTTACCTTTGAGTTTTTCTGGTGTTATATAAATTTGAAAAACGAGTAAATATACTGCTAAGTGGTCTGTTATCTAGACCATTTCCCAAAAATCTAAAGAAATTTTTTCTTTGCTCAGCATCTGGTATATAATATTTTTTACCATAACGAAGATTTATAAATGGTTCTACATTTTTTTTATCCCAATCATGAAGCTGTAAATAAATTAAATTTAATTAATTAAACAATTTTATAAATAAATATTTAACTATTTTTTTTTTAAATAAAAATACTTACTATACAAAATTCATTCCAATTTTTTGTTATTAAATGATCTTCTTCATTGTTGTAAAAGCCTTTTTTAATTTTAATAAATTTCTCAAATTCTTCACGTTCAACTGGTGATGATTGATGATTAGCAGGATTATTTTCTATAAGATGCTGACTTGGTGGTTCGTGAATTAATTTAATTTTCATATTTTTTAGTTTTTCCAACTCCTCATCACTAACAACATTTTTTTTTTCATCTTGTACTGCCTCATCAGTGATACTTTTTTTGATGTTTGTTTTCTTAGCTTGTGCTGTTTTAACAACACTAGTATCATCAGCATCAGTATTGTTTTTGGTTGATTTTTTAGATTTTAATGATGACTCAATTGTTTGAGTAGATTTATCAACAAATGTTTTTGTCACTTGTTGACTTTTTTGTTTTTTAAATAATTTTTTTTTAATTTTTTCCATATCTTGTTGAATTATACCATCATCATCATCATCATCATCATTATCTTTACCATTATCATTAATTTTTTCTTCTTTTGTTAATACTGATGAACTATTTTTTGGTGTTTTTTTTGTTACTTTAATCTTATTATCACTTTTTTTGGATGAAGAAATATTATCTGTAGTTGTTTTTATAATTTTTGGAGTTTTTGCTGGTGATTTTTTAGGTATTTGTGGCTTATCATCATCATCATCATCATCATCACCACTTGAAAACATATCTTTTTCAGCTGGCTTATTTAGCTGATTTTTAATTGGAGATCTTTTTTTATCATCTTCTTTATCTTCATCTTCATCTTCATCCTCATAATCATCATCTTTATCAACTTGATCAACTTTTAAATTTGATGTATGATACTTTTCTACTTCCAACTCTACATCAGAATCATTAGATGAATTTTTTTCTTCACCATCAACATCGTCTTCTTCATCATCATCATCATCATTCTCAGTATCTATTTTGCTTTTGTCTGAACTTGCATTTAATTTAGCAGCAAGAAGAGCTTGATTTCTAGCAATCTCATTATTTTTTTTATTAAAATCAGCTAATTTTTTTTTAGGACTAGGTGATTTAATTTTTTTAGATGTGATTTTTTGTTTTTCATCTTCTAATCTATCAGTATCAACTGTTTTTTTAGGACTAGGTGGTTTTATTTTTTTACTAATCATTTTTAATTTTTTATCTTCTAATTTAGGAGTAGATGCATTTTTTATTTTTTTAGATTTATCAATCATCTTTGCTTTTTCTTCAAGAAGAGCTTTAGTTCTAGCAATTTCTTCTTCATCATTAACATCATCATCATCCAATGTTATTGGAATTATTTTCTTTTCAACTTTTTGAGTTAATGATGAATCTTTTGCTTTTTTATTTTTTTTATCAGGTGTTTTTGTTGTTAAATTATTTTGAATATTTTTCTGTTGATCATCCTGTGATTTATCAGCAACACTCAAAGACTGATCCAATGATTTATTCTTTTTTTGTTCTTTTAATTTATCTTTTTTTTTTAACTGAGATTCAATTGGAATTTTTTCAACAACTGGCTCTTTTTTCTTTTCAACTTCATCATTATCAGATTCATCTGTATTTGAAGTTGTTAAACAAAATGATTTTCTACCAACATCTTTTATCAATTCAACATTTTCACAATCATTTGGTACTGATGGACTTCGAGCAACAATTTGAATACTCTTTCTTGATTTTTCTTTTTTCATTTTTTTTTCCATCAATGATTCTATATTTGCTGGAACATCAAAATGATCTTTTTTCATTTTTTTTGATGGAGTTTCATGTTGAATTATTTCTTCATCAACAATATCAATTTTTTTTTTATTTTTTTTTGGTGTTTTTGGTTTATCAATTGAAATTTCTTCATTGGAATTTATCGTAGCAGTATCATCTGTATTTTGTTTATTTTTTTTTGCCTTTTTAGGCTTTGGAATAATTTCTGCATCATTTTCAGCTTCAATTGGATTATCATCAACAGAATTCTTCTTTTTTTTTTTAGATTTTTTAACAACACTAATTGCATTTATTTCTTCATTATCATGAAGTATATCAGCATCATCATTTACAACAACTGTTTCAGCCAATTTTTCTTTCTTTTTCTTTGATTTTTTAATAACATCAATAGATTTTATTTCGTGACTTGTTTCTTTAACATTTTTATTTGTTTTATCTTCACTATCATGGAACATATCATCATCATCATCATTTACAACAACTTCATCATCATTTACAACAATTTTTTCTGCCAATTTCTCTTTTTTTTTTTTTGATTTTTTAACATCAATGGATTTTGTTTCTTGAATTGGCTCTTCAACATTTACAACAGCTTCTTCAACCAATTTCTCTTTCTTTTTATTGACAAATTTTGGGCTTTTACTAATAGGATCAACATTTAACCAACCTGGGCAACTCCCAGCAACGACAACATCATCTTTCTTACTTTTTTTACTTTTTTTTGCCCTATTTTTATCACCATTGAGTTGTCGCTTCAAGGATTTACGCGACATATGGTGAACTTCACTACCATTTTGATCCATTTTATAAAATAAATTATTATTTATTACACTAACAATTAAATTAAATTAAATAATTACGACAATTACACACATTATCAACACACGCTATTATTTAAGGTTATGATCCGGCACGCTTTTGTTCACTCTTTTTTTCTTTTTTGATGCCTTTGAAGTTGGCTCTAAAATAATTTTACCGCTTATTTTTTTATGGCAGCCTGATTACGCCATTTTGTTTTAATATTTTTATGTTGTCATCTTGATTAATAATCATAATCAAAGCCACCTGAAGTTTGTTATTTAAGAGAAAAAAAATTTTTAGCGGGAAGAGAATGTTACGTCTTTAATAATAACAACAACAAACAATTGTCAATCGAAAAAAAAAAAGAGAAAAGATTGTAAATTATCAGTTAATAAAACAAAAATAAAACAAATTTTTTTTTTTTTTTTTGATGTTTAAAATATCAAATTAATCTATATTTTTTTATGAAACAATATTATTTTTTTAATTAATTTTTATTTTTGGAATATTAAATTGCGTTGTGTAGTAAAATTTTATTTTGTCTCGATTAAATTCTCAGTGAAAAAGAAGGCATTTTATAAACATGGCCGAATCAACGTCAAGTAATGAAAAAATTAATAATATTGAAGAAGATAATTCAGTGACAATGCTTGATGTATTACAAGAAGAAAGAGAACTTGAAGATGATGCAAATGCTGTTCTTGGTGCTTCTGATGATAAAAATTGTACATATGGCAAGGTCAGTAATAAAATATCAAAAATCCAAATTATCAAACTCCATTTCTTACAAAGAAAATATTGTTAAATATAATTTAAATAATGTTGATTAGATTAAATAAATATTTCACTTTAATTTGATAATAATAATTTATGTTTTATGTTGATTATATTTAGGGTTATATAAGACAAGCATTGTATGCATGTAAAACATGTTGCTTTGGTGATGATAAAAAACAAGCTGGTGTTTGTTTGGCATGTAGTTTTCATTGTCATGAAGGCCATGAACTAGTTGAACTCTATACAAAACGTTCATTTCGTTGTGACTGTGGTAATTCAAAATTTGGCAATAAAAAATGCATTCTAGACAAGGTAATTAATTTTTTTATTTAACTTGTCAATTAAATTATGTTAATTTTGATAATGAGTTATGTTTTTTTGTTCAGGCAAAAGCACCATTGAATATTGAAAATAAATATAATCAAAATTTTGATGGTGTTTATTGTATTTGTTCACGTCCATATCCAGATCCAGATTCACCAGAAGAAATAATAAATGATCAAATGATGCAGTGTATTATTTGTGAAGATTGGTATCATTCAAAACATCTTAAGTGCAATGATGATATACCAGATGATGAATCATATGAAGAATTAATATGTTCTGGTTGTATGAAAGAACATTCATTTTTATGGCGTTATGCAACAAATTATTCAGCAAATAAAAGTATTAAAAATACATATGATAATAAATTAAATAAAAATGACAATGTTGATGAATCAATTGATGTTTTAAATGATACAATTGGCTGTAAAATGCCTGAAATGATTATTAAAAATAATGAAAGTTCATGTTTTTGGATTTCAAATTGGAGATCATCATTGTGTTGTTGTGATGATTGTAAAAAATTATATGAAAATGAAAAAATTGAATTTTTAATTGATCTTAATGATTCAGTACAAGCTTATGAAGAAGCTGGTAAATTACAACGTTCTGAATCTGGCTATGAAAAAGGAATGAAGGCACTTGCATCACTTGGACATGTTGAACAAGTCAATGCTATTGAAGGTAAATTAATTTTTTAATAATTTATTGTATTTCTATATATTTAACAATAATATATTTATTTATTTATTTATTTAGAATATAATAAAATGAAAAATCAACTAAAAGAATATCTTCAAAAATTTGCTGAAAATAAAAAAGTCGTACGTGAAGAAGATATTAAAGAATTTTTTTCTGGTATGGAATCAAACAAACGTCAAAAAGTTATTGTACCAACATTTTGTCGTTAAAAAAAAATCTAATAATCACGTTAAGTATAATTATAATAATTAAATATATTTTTTTATATATAAAATATACTTCGTGTATTATTATTTTTTAAAAGTTTTTTTCAATTGTATACTCAATTTTGAAGTAACAATTATTTAAAATTAATAATAATCTTAAAAACAAATTCCAATTTCATTTAAAAATATTATAAATTTAAATGATTAAATTTAAAAAATAAAAAGAAACCCATCACCATTTAAAAAAATAATACATGAGTTAAATTTAATTAAATTTTTATAGAATTATTGATAAATTTAATTTTTTTTTTTTTATTAATGTGAATCCGTGCGAATTGGAATGACAACAAGTGGTTCATTATATTTTGGTTTATCAGTATAAATTGACCATGTACGTTTAACACAATCAAATATACCAGTTGCAATTGTTTTAACATAATCATCAGGACCAAATTCTTGATAAACACGATATTCATTATCAGTTTGATCACTTAATATATTAGCTATTTCATTTCGTGTTTTTGGTGCTGGATGACGTTGTATTGCAGCCATTCTATGCTCACTACTTGGTATAATAACACCATCAACTTCAGCAATTTTTAATCGTAGATATCTATGTGAAAAAAAAAATCATTTACATTTATATAATTAAAAAATATATTTTTTAAATTTACATTTAAATATAACTTACTTGTTACAATGAGCAATATTTTCACCAGGACTTGCTGTTAATATATTTAGCTGTGATTCATTTGTTCCATCATCAGCTGGTGCAACTTCAGCATTGTGAAATAATCTATCACCATCTTGATCTAAAAATGTCATGTTAACTGAAAAACCTTCAGCAGCACCGTAACCAACATTTCTCAGTGTTTGTTGTGCTTGCATAAAATTAGCAACACCCAATAATGATCTTGTTATAAAATAACGAGCTAAAAAAATATATTATTACATTAAAAAATAAAATTAATATCAAATATTTTATAAAATAATTAATAAGAATTACGTGTTTTTCCTGATTTAAGAGATCTAGCACTTAGTGTATTTATACTATAAACAAGACCATGATTGTTAAATCCCATTGTATAACCAGGAAGAAAACCAGCATAACTAAGAGAAGAAAATTTTTCTTCACGTAATCCAGTTTCAACAACATGGGCATTGACAATGTACCAATGATTTAATGTTTCACTCAATGCATCTTCATTGTGTCCTAATATTTCCTATGAAAAAAAAACAACATTGGTGAGTTAACTAGCAATAAATATTACTTAAATAATGAGTAAATTATCTTGAAGAAAATATTTATTTTATATTTATTTTAATTATTAATCATTATTGCTTCCATAAAATAACAATAAAATTAAATTGTCATACATAAAAACTACCTTGACAATTATTTAAAACATAAATATAAATTTAATTATTTACCTGTCCAGGATAATTACAAATGAGAGAAGAACAACCAACTGGTTGTTTTGTTGATGCTTGACGTCCCTCAACGACATTCGGAATGATATCATCAAGATGCATCAAAAACAACTGAAAAAATAAAAAAACCAATTATCATTTTCATAACTGGGATATTAAAAATATTTATTTTTGAATAATATTGTGATGAAAGAACACCAGCAAAAATCAAAGGTATTTGTTATTTTTTTTTTTCTAAAAAAAGTTGTATTTAATTATTATTTAATTAACTACATTTTAATTAATTTTTTCATAATCAGTTGGTGTAATTAAAACTGCTAAAAAAATAATTTTCTATATAAATTTTCTTAGACTAGCGTGTGTTTTCAAGGACATTTATCATTTTTTATTTTTTTTATTTTAATTTGTTTATAATAATAAAAGACAATCAGTAGACACGGTGCTCGTCGAATGACTAATTATAATGACAAACTAGACTTTCAAGTACATAATTTTTCCTTTCTTTTTTTTTATTTATTTATATATATTTAAAATAATTATTATAACAATTTTTAAATAGTTTTTTTAACGCGGAAATTATTTTTAACATTGACCCTGATCGTGGTGATTTGTTTTTTTTTTTTTTATATTTAAATATTTTTAATTAATTATTACCTTGTAGAATGGAACATTAGCACCATCAGCAGTTCCTTCAATTTCACGTAAATATTGAGGAAATTGTTTTTTAACTGCATCAAATGTTTCATCGTAAATTTTTTTACCTTCTTTTGTATTATACATTGTCAAATATGTATCTTGAAGTGGTCGATAATTTTCTATATAATTATTTATCAAACCTGAGAATGTACGACCCTGAAATTGAAGAAAAAAAAATTATTTTTTTTGTCGTCACTTTTACTCATTTTATTCATGGTTAAACAATTGATGATTTATTGACATTCAATAATGGCATTGATAATAGTTTTTACAATCGAAATTATTCATCATTATTACAGCTGTGTTTTTTATTTTATTATTTTAATTATTCAATGTTATTTAAGCATAGAAAAAAATTAATCCAATATTTTTTTTAGTTTCTACTATTTCGAAATAGTCGCATGTCGTTTGTAAAGTCAAATGACATTATCTGCCTTTATCAAAAGTGACTGTTAAACTACATTCTATCGACAATGTATTTCAGTTATTGGTTTTTTTTTTTTTGTTAATACCTTTATCTTATAAAATTACATGGATCTAAATTAAAACTCCAGCTGATTATTGAATTTATTAATATTATTATATAGTCTATTGTCTAGATAAATTAATAATTCATTTAATTTTTTTTTCAAAAATTATTCAGGACATTATGATAGACAATCAAACATGCAAATTTGATATATTATCTCGACTGTTTTTATTATTACGTAAACTGTTGAAACTTTTTTTTTATTATTTTTTAATTTTTCCATCGTTACACTTAATTAGTAACACATGAATTGCGCGATTTTTTAAATCATTTTTTTAATTGTTACACTTAGTTAGCAACGAATGAATCAAATGATATTGACAAAAAAAAAAAAAAAAANAAAAAAAAAAAAATTGAATAAACATTGAGATAAAATAATCAAACTTACGATATCAAAACCAATTTCATAATGTGTTCCTCTTGTGTAAATAATTGGAACAGCATTTCTTCTGCTTGCAATATCTATTTTTTCCACAACTGACATTTTTCTTTATATATGTATTTATCAAATATTAAACAGTAAATTTTATTTTTAAAATTAAAAAAGTCGTATGTCTTGTTAACACAAAGAAATACTATACATTACTGATAACACGATTAGTCTTATCATCAAAATAATTAACGGAGAATATTTTATTCAGCCCAAAGCATCAATAAAAAATATTTATTTAAAATACTCAGACAATGAATAAATGAAAATTATAATTTATTTTTTCTCTTAAAAACAAGATAATATAAATAAATATATATATTTATTATTTTATTGTTTATAAATTCAATTTAATTAATGTATATTATTTTTTTAAAAATAATAAACAAGTGTTAAAAATTGTTGCTTTATTGGTGTTCAAAACAAGACTGACAATTTCAAGTCTAGCATCGAACTTCAACTGGTCACTAATCAGTTTGTTATCGACTTATACCTCCCAGAGTTGTATCAGCATTCAAATTACACCTAGGTAACAACCAACTTTTAGACATAAATAAATTATAAATAAGTAGAAAAAATAATAATAATAATAATAACAACACGAGAAGCCTATTGCCTATTACAAATCCCACGACCTTGACAATTCCACGAGTTAACTTTGCATTAATCGTCAAAGATATCAAACAACTTGTGTCTCATCTCATTCAACAATTATAATTACGTAATATATATAATTTTCATGATTTTTAAATTAAAAATAAGCTTGGTAATTTTGAAAAAAAAAAACATAACAATCAAATTAGATAAATAAAAATTATTAAAGTTAATATATTAATTTTATGATTACACATTTATTGAGATAGCTTTTTTTTTTTAATTATATTTATTTACGTAATTATTTGAAATTGACATTGATGAAATACTTGGAATATATATTTATTTAATTTATAAAAAAAAAAAATTTACTTTAAGATCAATGGGCTAGTAGGAGGGTTGACAGTAATCAGTCCAAGTTTACTCCAGTCTGTCAACACATTTCACAACTTTTTTTTTTTTCTTTTTTCCATATGTAATATGATTTTAGTTTTTTTTTTTTTTTTTTATAATGAGATTGAATTTTCTGGTTATAAAAAAATATATATATAAAATACCTGCATTAATTATATTTTTTAGAAATGATTCAATGACTGGAAAATTTTAACAGATTATCTATTAATGTTATTTATTCGAAAAATTATATTACTTGTATTTTATTGAATGCGTGTTGAGTGAATATTGCGTGGACCATTCTTGAATATAATTACTTATTAATTCGAATATAATATTTTTTTTTATTATATTTATTTCAAGTATATAATTATGGAGGTCAGTCACGGGAAAATATCGCGAACTTGGATGCCCGTATGAGCCAATTTATTGTGGCATTGGCATGCTTTTTTTAATAGTAATTTTTTTATTTTTATATATATTTTTTTATTTTAATTGATATGCAATACACTCACTTATTGAAATATTTTATTTTTTCTAAATTTAATTCTAATCTTGTGTGTGTGTGAATAAATAGTAAATTAAATTTTCATCAATTTATTTTTATTGCAAAGAAAAATTTTTTTTTTATTTTAATTTTAAAAATCAATTAATTTTGATAAATCAAGATACTCACCTATTTTTTTTGAATTATATTTTCATATAAAATCATAATGTATTTGAAAAAAATAATAAAATTAAATTAATTTAGTTGATTTTAATTTTTTTTTTTTTTTTTTTCAAACATAAGGTTTCGAATTTATTGGATTTAGCTAAAGCGATTTTAAAAGAAAAAAAAAAAAACATTAAATATTTATCTGGCTTCTTGAAAGTGTGTCATCAGGTTGTTTATGTCGATTATTTTTATACAAGTACGTTTGTCAAAATCGATATTTATTTAACACCTACATATTTATTTTATATTATTTTTTTTTTTGTGCGAGTAAACATTATCGTAAAAGTCATCGTTACAATTGAATCAATATAATGAATAATTATTTATCTGAATCATTTGAGCTGTTGTATTCTTCCGGATCGAAATTTGCTGAATAACGCCAACAGCCAATAACTCCATCCCACTAAACAAACAAAATTCAAATTTATATTTCAGAGTTTTAATCTCAATTTATATATATTTTTTTTTTTGATGAAATTTAATTATTACCGATGATGATATAATTTCTTGATGATAAGGATGCCAACTAACATCTCTTACACAACCTCTATGACCATCCAATGAGCAAACAATTTTACCAGTTAATAAATCATAAACTAAAATCATAAAAAATAATAAATTAATAATTACAAAATAATTAATTTTCATAATATTAGTTTTATTATAATTAATTTATTCAATGTCTTATTTGCGTCAATGAACCTGCAATTTTTATATCAATATAAAACTTGAATATTATTTTAATTTATTCACATTGAAAAACTTTGTTACTTTCTAAATGACTGACATGATATTAATGCAACGTAGTAATTAAAAATAAGAATATTATTAATTATAATAAAATCAATCAACGTAAAGTCATTTAAAGATAAAAAAAAAAAGAAATACATACTTATAACTTTGCCAGTTCCACAGCCAGTATAAATAAATCTTTGTCCAGTTGTTGATATTGGTGAAAAATGACATCTAATGAGTGTCTGTACAACAGTATGACCACGATATGTCATGACACTTGTATCACCATCAAGCATAGTTCTGCTTGATTTGTAAACTGAAATAAATTAATTAATCAATGAATCAAATATTTAAATTGAAAATAATATTATTTCACAATGTTATTTTGACATAAGGTAAAATATTACTGATATTATTTATATAAAAATATATTTTAATGTTATATAAATTATATTTTAAACTTGATATTACACATAATATGAGTGACGTTTATTCGAAATGGAAAAATACAATAATAATTTTGTATTTTTTCTTAGCTACGTTATTTGTGACTAATAATTTATAAGCTTTATTAATTCATTTAAATTTTTTTTTTTTTTTTAGATGAATCGTTTAAGTAGATTATTTAAAATTTTCCTTGATGGGTGCAGTATGATTTGATGAATTATTTATCATTTAATTAAGTATTATTAAAGCAGAGTTAAATTTTTTATGAATTATTTTTCGAAAAAAAATTTAAATATTGTTTTTCTTTGAATGTTTACTAATTTTTATGGTTTTTAACTTGAGGATTTAGTTCCTGGTAAAGTTATTGATGTAGTTTTATACACTTGAAATTGTTGAAAGACACTCAAGTTGTTTTTTAAAATCAAGTAACTTTAAATGTCTTCAAGGGAAAATTTAATTTCTTGTATTTATTATTGTTATGTATTTTTTTCTATTTAAAATAAACATCACCCATATTATTTGTAAATATAATGTATATTTATTACGTTGTCTTGGTACACGTTGCCAACGATAGTCCCAATTTTGATTAGCAACAGCTTTTTTTGTAGTTTCTTGTGCATCTTTACTTGAAAATGCCCGAACATCCCAAAGTTTTATTGTTTGATCTTTACTGTTTGTTATTAAATAACGACTATCAAGTTTTGAATCTAGATGTGTTATTCCATCAACATGTCCAGAAAATACACCAACTGGATGTGGATTATCTTCATTCAAAGTTCTTCTATCCCAAACCTAGTAAGCAAAATTATTTTTATAAACAAATATTATTATGTACTATTAAATTTTTTACCTTACAAAGTCCATCATCACCACCACTGTATAAAATTTGTGATGTATTATCAGCAAATGCAACAGTATTGGCATCCTCAGAATGTCCTTCAATCTATAAAAAAATAAAAGTTATAATAAATTAAACTTTACGACTATATTGCATCAAATATTTAATTGAATTTTATTATTATTTTGTAAAGAAAAAAATTTATTTTTTACCTTGATTGCACATTGATGACATTCACGATCATAAACATAAAGACAACCATCATTTGCAGCACCAACAATTTCACGTCCATCAGTTGAAAATACTAATGAAAATATACAAAATCTACCATGATCTGTTGGTGCTAATGGTAATGATTCTTGTATATTTGAATCACCATATATTGGACACAGATAAACTAATAAAACAAATTAATTTAATGTAAAAAATAATAATTCATATATCAAATTATTAATACACTATTTTTTAGATAACAATAAAACAATAATTATTATCATTACGTGCTTCAGACCAGCTTGAATAAGCAATGTAATTTCCATCAGGACTAAATGCTGTATCTAATATACTCCATGATACATTTTGTGCATTAATTTTTTTAAATATATTAAATTTACCATCATTTGTTCGATACAAACGTAATCGGTTATCTATAAAAAAATAATTAATTAATTAATAATAAGTATGCAAAAAATTAGATGGTATTTTACAAGCGAACCTTGTGATGCTGTTACAAGTAATTTTCCATCAGTTGAATAAGAACCACAAAATGCTTTACTTCTGTATCGAGCAATTTTTTTCATTTTATTTGGTAAAAATGTACTTCCAATTTGACATTTTTCACTTGGACTAAAACCACATCCCCATTGACGTTTTTGTATCATTGATGTTACTGATTTATTTTTATTATTTTGTATATCTGAAAATCCACATGCTCGTTTTATCTCCAAGCTAATTTCATTGTTCTAAATAAAATAAAAAATAAAAATAGTTATTAATTTTTATTTAATTAATTCTCATGATATACTTGCATTTAATCTTGATGTGTTTGATAAATCATTTATATCTTTTGGTGTGACATTGTTATCCTTGGATTCATCATGCTCATCAGAATTATTCCATTCTCTACCACTGTAAATATTATTTAAAAAAATAAATAAACATTAGTATTATTAAGATATATATTTAGTTATTATATTAACACATGTACATCAGCATGTTGATGAACCTTTGTATGACAAGTCGTATGGTTGAATAAACATCTGTTGCTTGTTGTAGATCCATCTCCCAAATAAATAAACAAAACTAACAATTTAATAAACTATAGGCATATAAAATTATTAGTAAAACATTTTTTAGTATATGTGTAATTGTAAATACAATATTTTATTATTGTAAATACTTTTTTTTATCGACTTTTGTGCTTGTTGTTGTGTAATTACAATTGATAACTGGTCAGAAATATAATATTATGAGTAATTACAAAGTCTATCTGTATTTATCTTTTTTATAAACAATGATATATGTATTTGTTTCTCTATTTTTTTTTATGTTTCACTTGATAAACACAGCTGGGGTTTTTTTCTTTCATTTTCTTGCTTTGATTTTCTTTGTCTGATCTAACGTGTAATTTTCTACTTGCTGTCTGATCATATATATACTTCTGGCTTTATCTACTGCTGATAATAAAAATTAATAAATCAATATACAAAAAGATATATAAATATAAAATAACAAAATTACAAGAAAATATTATTAATAAATATTTCAATTTACTTTTAATTGTTGATTAATAATTAATTTGCCATTTTTTTTTTTTTGATGTTAATAGGAAAAATAAAAGAAGGGTGTTGCTTCAAGACAAAAATTTGATAATAGAATTTAAAAAATTCATGAAGCATAAGAAGATGTGTAAAAGAGTAAAGATAAGAAAATAAAAAAAAAATTTGAGGTAACACATAAGATTGAGTGTGCATGTTTAAATGAAAATAAAAATAAACATAAGCCTGACGGGGTTGTTTCCCCAGGCCATATTGCGATCGAGTTTGCGCCCAAAAGTTGCTTCCCTTCTTTTCAACCTTGGCCCCAATCACAACGAGACATCTCTCAATTTTCTCTCTCCTTTTCACTCTCAGGTCACATGCAATTTTCAATTTTATTCAATATCTACAAATAATTAATATTAATTTATTCAAATATAATATATAAACTTTGACAATAATCAATATACAACATCAATTTCAATCCTAAAAAAATCTTATTATTCAAAAGAATAATACGAAAAAAAAATTCTACAATATTAAAAGGGATGAGAAATAAATATTGACAGGTAGATATTTATTAGTAAAATTTAAAAATATGAAAAAATTTATATTAAATATTAATAATTGAATAAGTATAGAAAAAAAAAAACGAAATAATAGGAAAAAAAAATTTCCATTAGTAGTAATATTTTTTAAATCCTCTCAAAGTTTAAAAGGTTTTTTTTTTTTTTTTTTAATTTTCTTCATTTTTATATTTAAAAAAAAAAAGTGTAGAATAAAAAAATTTATTTTTTTTCACTAATTTTACCCTTGAGAGTATAAAAATTCACGATATAACAATTAATATTCTTTTTTTTTCATTTTCATCTCTTTTTTTTTGTGTTCAACCCTCTTTAGTATGTAAAAATTTATAATAAGAGGGTAAAATTATGATTTTTAAAATTTATTTATTTAATATACTTTATTTTTACGGTTAAAATTTACAGAAAAAAAAAGTTAAGATAAATAATAAATAAATAAAAAAAGTCACCCTCTAAGCCACATAATTAATCAACGAGAAAAACATAATTAACCAAAACCCATCAAAAAAATAAAAAGTATAAAATAAAGTAAAATAAACTTTAATAAGCGCAATATATTTCTAAATCCCTGTATTGCCTTGAATAATAATAAAAAATTTTAAAATAAAAATTAATTTTTATACCACATTATTCAATAATACATAGCCAGCTTCAAAAAGCTTCATCATCATCATGATGATGATCATTCAACACACTCACATACATGCCATAAACCACAAAGCCACATCTTCAAATTTATTGACAAATAATAATTTTCATATATCCGTTTATTTATTATTTTTAAATATATAATGTCAAGGACATCAATGGTGAGAAGAAACCAACTCAATTGCAGTATAAACCTTGACCTGAATAAATTTACCAGGTGAATTAAGTTTAAATTCAGGCTAGAAAATTATTATATAAAAAAAAAAATCATCTAAATTATATTTATAAATTTAATTAATAATTATATTAAACTTTTTTTATATAAAAAATATAATTAAAACAATATTTAGCATAAAAATTAAATTTTTAAAAAATAAAAATGACCTGGGGATTAATGGATATTGATGAAGGCCTTGAAAATCTGACATATTCATTTAAAATAAAAATATACATATGGTGGTTTATTTGATTAATCAATTATTTCGATTTCGAAAAATAATTTTGATTTCAATTTCGAATAATATATATGAAAAGCTCAAAATTAATTTGATAATTAATAAAAATGATTTAAGATTAATATAAAATATAATAAGTGAATTTATTTTTTAATAATTTTAGAGTATAATATCCAGGGAGTAAAGGAGAGATGATGAGGGAGGTAAAAGAAGGGTGGGTATTTGACAAAAGGAGGGAAATGGCAGGCCAGGCCTATACCCTGGGCAAGTATGCGCGCGCTTGCGTTAACCATTGTAAAAAAAAAAAGAAGGGTATAAAACAAGAAATAACGAAAAAAAATATAAAAAAGATAAAAAAGAAGAAGAAATAACCCAACCACCACCAACCCCCTGATATCTCTCACTCTCTGTATACATTGGGGGTAAGCAAAAAGCTCTCAATAACATCGTCAGAAAGGTTTTTTGCGTGATAGTGGAAAGTACCTTGTAGACTCCTGTTTACAGGATAACATAAAATTAATATTTATTATAAATATTAAAGTAAATAAACTAAATATATAAATAATAATTAAATTTGTTTTTTTTTTATTTTTTTTTTTAAATTATAATTTAATTGTGAATTTTTAATTTTTCATAATTTTATTTATTTTTTAATAAAATAATAAAAGTTTTTTGAGCAACAAGTTTTTTCAAGTTATTTTATTTTTTATTAAATCAAAAGTGATTGAAAATATTAAGATAAAAATAATTTATCAAAAAAAAAAATAAAAAATATATATATATAATTGATTATCTTGATAAGTTTTTTTTGGGGTTTATTATTTTTTATATTTGTGTGGGTGACATGAGGGTGACTTGAGGCTGACGTCAATTGCAACAGGTGAGAATTATTTTTTGTTTATTTTTTTTATCTTGATCTTGATATTATTATTAATGTTTTTTTTTTTTTCTTCTTTTATTTTTTTGTACTGATTGTGGGGAGGTTTTTTTTTTTTTTTCTATTAGAATCAGTAGGGTAGTTAAGGGTGAGAATTTTTTGTCAGGAACATACATGATATACCTCGTGTAATATCATGCTTTGATTATTATCATCAAAAAACAATTTTTTTTATCCCATTATTTCTATTTTTTTTTTATTTTCTGATTTAAGTTTTTATCTATTTTATTATTTTTATACTGAAATTTAATTTTGAAATAAAGAAATTACTAAAAATATTATATTATTTTTAGAATATAAAAATAATTTAAATATGGTAATTAATCATGATGCTATAATAAACTGGTAATTCATCAAAAAGATAAAGGTCATGTGTGACTTGAAATCAAAAAGATATCTCACCCCTTATAGCAGAATAAGAAAAATATTAAAAAATAAAAAAGATAAACTATATATTTAAATTCATATAAAAAAAAAAAACAATTTATAATAAATTATTTCAATTAAATCAACGACACACAATATAAATTTAAAAGAAATAAAAATTGTTACTAATAAATACAAATAACAATATATTTGAATAAATTTATTATTGCGGTTAAATAGTGAAGTGATTTGATCGTTCGGGTTAATTTATTTGGATATCCGATCGATCGAGGCTACGAAAATACCCACAAAAAGCTACTCGCAATTTCCTTTAGCTATCTAATTCACATTTCATTAGTTTTATAATAAAAAAAATAAAATAAAATCATAATAACATTCTTGAACACACCTTTAATCACCATTAATAATTTTTTTTTCATTTTTATTATGTTATTTAAATAAATATTTATATCTTAACTTAACAAAAATTTATATTTCTTATAACTATAAGTACATATAAAAAACATAATCTTATATTTTCATTATAAATAATATTGTTTTTTTTTTTTTATTTTAAAATTATTACTTTGGTTAAAAGTTTTATCATTAAAAATGTTTTTCATCCCCCAGTTGGGTCATCTCTCATCCGTTACATTAAAGTGTTTCTCTTTCTTGCTTTTATCCTTCTCTCTCTCTTTAGCTAATAATAATAATAATAAAAAATAATAATAATATATATATGTAAGGTAGACGATGAGGTAAAACTTGGTGTCCTCGTTTCAATATTTCAATAGGGTGAAATGAGAGAGGGATGAAGAGTCAATGAGGGCGGAAGGAAGGAAGGAAGGAAATTTGAATGGTGAATAGATAGGGAAAATATAATGTTAGTTTGTGTGTAAGAGAGACAAATATAAATGAGACAAGTTGAGTAGAAATGATGGGAAATACAGGAAAATCATCTGGTGTTGATGTTGATGCGAACTGATGCGAAATAGTTAAGTAAAAGGGATGAAACTACCCTCTTTAACTCTTATACTATCGTACACACAAGTGTGTGATAAAAAAAACAGTAATAATAATAAAAAAAATTAAACAATAATAAAATCATTTAATATATTATTTAATTTGTAATTTTTATATTTGTTTTTTTTTATTTTTATTATTCATTTGAGGATTTAAATTATCTTTTTTTTACAATTGCCTTTTTCATTGTGGTGATGAATATTTTTTTTTTTTATCAAATTGTCTGCTATTTATCGATATTAATTTTTTATAATGAGTATTGTTCAACTGAAATACTGGGGAATTGATTTTTTTTTTNAAACAGGGAAAATAACACAATAAAATGAGGGAAATAAATTGAATTCATAAATTGCCTTTTTGAACCCAAAAAAATAATAATAATAAAAGGTATTATTTAAAATATTTAAAATGAAATTTCGCAATGTTAATTTTTTTTATAAATTTTAAAATAACATATGTATATTTTATATAGGTAAAAATTTAAATAACAATTTATAAATATTTTTTGAAATAGGAATTTAATTTAATTATTATTTTTAATTTATTTTTCATATAAATTATTGAAATATTTAATATATAAAATTGTGCTAAAGTAAATAAAGTAAATTTTATAAATTATCTAATATAAATATTTTGATGATAAGGAATGACATTGGTATTTTTAATTAGATAATGTTAGAAGGACACTTTGTCTGAGCTCGTTAATACGTTAGTCACTTGGTCTATATTTCAAGGGTCCTTGTTCATACCAATATCCATATACAGAATACAATTTCAACAATTATATTGACATAGTTTGAATTCTAACTGGTACTTGTAATTTACCATAGTATTTCAATTTATGTGGTTAATTGAATATGCTCATTGAATACATAAAAAAAACAACAAGACAACACTATTAATTTCTCTTGACAATATTTTTACATTAATACCATTTAATGATTTTTATTATAAAAATTCATTTGAATAGTTAATTAAAAAAATAGATCAACTAATTTCAACTTTTTTAAATTTAATTAAATATTTAAATAAAGTATTAAAATATTTTTTAAGTTATTTAAATTTTGTAGAAAAAATAAAAATCATAATTAACGTAGCCACTTTGCGAAATAAATATTTATGGAATTTGTTTTTAAGACTTTTTTAAAAATAATAGTTGAGGTTTTATTTATTATTTTTCTTTTAAGAGGAATAGTGCATCAAGATTTTAAGACTTTAAAAAGCTTGTTGTGTATTTGTGTTGTTTTTTTTTTTTCGTTTTTAAATAATCTTATGATGATTTTTAGTGTTTAAAAACAGAGTGTAATTAGTACTTTGGTTTTTCAACAATGTTTAATAATTTATAGTGATAAAAAGTAGCTAATGTTTAGAGAATAATTCATTCATTTTCTTTGATAATATTTTAATCATTTATAATTAACGCTGAAAGTGATGGCAGTATGTCTTTTGGTGGATTTATAATTCAATTATTTTGTCAAGTTTTATAAGTACTACTTACATGTGTCAAAGAATTTTGATTATTTTTTAGTTGGATAAAAAAACAATCCGCTCTTTTTTGCATATTTCAACAAATTGAACTTGATTCTGTAGTGGATTTTTCAAGTATTCTTCAACCCCTCAGTCAGTCATCAGATGCTTCTAAAAAAACAAACATTTTTCTGACATTTTAATAATAAAATTCAAAATTATTTCTTTTATAATAAAGTCCTTGTCATTCTGTCAATGTTTTAAACTTTTTTTTTTTTGGAGGTTCAAGGTTTAGAGCTTGAAAAATTTGTCAAACATTATAGTCAATAAATATCTCATCAATTTTTCTCATCATTTTCCTGTGAACTTTTACAAAATCTATTTTGTTTTTCCAATTTGTCTATGTTGCTTTTATAAATCTATAGATAAAATAAATTTATAAAAAACTGTTAAATATATTTTTTTTAAATAATATAAATTTGTTTCTTTAATTATTAATAATAAATTCACCACCCGAGGAATTTTTTCAAGACAAAATAATTTATAAAATTTGATGAATTACCTTTTTGCCTATTAAAAATTATAAAAATATGTTAAAAAAATTAAACACAGATATTAATTACACATTTATTTTATTTTTATTCCACAAAAAAAAATTCATTTTAATGCACATTAGTTTATAAATGATAACATTTAATTTATTGCGATTCAAGGAATTGATAAATGTGAAATTAGTAATTTACGAAAAAAAAAAAATAAAAATAATCAAAAGAGGTCACAACAGTTAACAAATAAAAAAAGAAAATAATGAAAAACATTTTTAGTAATATAAGAAGCTTAAGTAAGCTTTGTTTTAAATTCATTTTAATTAATATTTTTCTTACAGTTTGTTTGAAGCATAAAAAAATAAAAAAGTACCTTTTTTTTTTATCGATTTTCGTTTGTAACAATCAGTACACACAAAAGGCTTTTGTTATAAATTTAAAAAAAATATAAAAATTCAATACTTGGATGTGTCTTCTTCTTCTTTTTTTTTTGTTTCAATTTAAACAATTTTATCGAATTTTGTGGCAAGAGCGAAGACGACTGGAGTTACTTCGTAAGTATTTTGTCTCCCACGTCGTTCAAGTATTCCCTGTTCAACAAGAAATTTCAATTTATCTTCATTACTTTCAATTGAATTTTTACTCCAATATTCAACATATTGAAATGATTTTTTCTTTTTTTCATCAACAGAGTGTGATTTATATACTGGTTTTCCAATAATTTCAGATAGTTGATACTGATAATAAGCAGCTGCTTTCATAAGTAATCTTGTTTGAATTTCATTGAGTAAACTAGTATTATTTATAATCAATGATGAAAATGCATGACAATAAATACATTTTGGTACATCAATTGGTGGTTGTATTATCCAACTTTTTTGTATATTTGAATAACCACATGCTGATAATGGAAATACCAATGACCATTTTGCTGGTGTTAATGTATTTGGTTCTCTTGCAAATGATTCAACAGAATAATATTCTGACCATTTTTTCATATCATTAAAACCTTGTCTATTCATTTTAGCTAATTCTGGTGTTTTTTTAGACAATATTTTATTGCCTCTTTCATTAAATAACACAATTCCAAAACGTATGTCTTTAGCTACAGAACCAAACACAGTTTTTTCAAGCATTTTTTTCATTATTATTTTATACATATCACCAACATTAAAACCATCATAATTTGGTAGCTTTGGTTCTAATGATGTTACACTTAAATTTAAATAATCAGCTAAATGCATATTTTGTCTTGCTGCTTCAATTAAATCATCATCTTCATCACCACCAAGAACAATACGTTCAAATTTTTCTTTCATTTGATTCATCTTGATAAAATCTAAAACAATTTAAACAATTTTATTATTAATTTATTGTTGAAAAATAATATTCATTGTTAATTAATTAATTTTATAACCTCTTTTTTTATTACCTTTGATCAGTCTGTTTTATAAAATAAAAAAATGATATTATTTTTCAATTATTAGTAGCCAAATTATTCACAACATAACAAAATAATTTTTCACAGCTTTAAATTATTTCGTTGGATATTTTTCTTTCTTTTTTTTTATCTTTATTTATAATTAATTGAATTAAAATTGATTAAATTTATTATGTCATGGGGCGTGATTTGATACGTGTGAAATTAGCTTGATTTAGCTGGAGTAACGGTAATCGTCATTGTGTGACAAAAAAGTGACAAAAGGAAATCATAAAAAAAAAAAAAAATCTTCCAAGTGTGGTGCTGCCCCTCAATAAAATGTCACTATCACAAAGCTCTAGAATTTTTTAAATTTTATACTCTTGATATTTTTATTTTTCACAATATTTTATCATACTTTTTTTTCATTTTTTATAAACCATTATTATTAAATGGAAAAAAAGGTACTTGAGGGTGAAAAAAAAAAAAAAAGTGGGACAAAATGTACAGAGTTGAGGAAGTCAAGGACCATTATCAGACGACTCTATGGATAAACCTGAAGCCTATTTTTTATTATTATTTATATTTATTTATAAAAAAAATTTGTTTTTAACNTATTTTTTTTTTTTTTTTTTCTACTGGCTAAATACCTCAAGATAAATATAGAATTTATTTTTTAAAAAAATATTTATTTGGAATTTATTTTTAGCCCAAGGGTTATATAAATTTATTGGAAAATATTTGTTTAAAATTCTTTCAAACAATATGAGTTGTAAATTGTTTTAGAATTATTTATATAAAAACAAATTTAAAAATAAAAAAAAAAATAATAAAATTAGCAATGATTGATTGAAATTTTTTCAATTACAAATAAATTATTTGTTAATTAATGATAAATTAATTTAATATTATATTTTTAAATTTATATTTAAAAAATTTTATTTACTTTATTTTAATTTATACAAGTTTTATAATTGAAAAATACGTTGTTAAGTTTTACAAGGACATATTGTAGATATAAAGTTTTTACCTTGAAAATACGTATACTATTTTAAAAAAAAAAACAATTATTTATATATTTATTTATTTGTTTTTTTAACACTCAAATTTAGTGTAGAAAAATACACAAAGTTACACTTGGTGTTAACTATTCTATACTTTTTTTCTATTATTTTTTTTTCATCCCTTTTTGGCCTTTTTCCAACAAACCCTGCAGATATATGTATACCATATTATTAGTGTGTTGGTAACTACTTTTTCCGGACATAAAATTTAATTACAAAGTAGAAATATATATATATCTAATTTTGCAATTTAGTTTTCTATACTTTTATTTGACTTTTTGTACTATCTATTCAACACTTTTATTTTATCATTGATACGTTAATTAGGTATATATACGTTTTTCATTAAAACAATTTTATCTTTTATATATTTTTTTAACATTCAATTTTCTACCAACTGGAAATTATTAATCAAGGATTTTAATTAATTTTTTCGTTCTTCTTTATTTCATCTATTCTCATTTAACTCTTTTTTTTTTTTTTGGATTAATTTTTAGATTGTGTTTGGCTTTTTTTTTCTTTTAATTATCTAGTGTCTCATTTTGTTGTTTTTTTTTTACTTTCCTTTTTTTGATACAGGATTATTAAAGTTGTATCAATTTTTTGAAAAGTTTTAATTGGGAATAATTATATTTTTGATAAAATAATTTCATTAAACTTTGTTGTTATCATTGGGCTTATCATTATAGGTCTTTTTATTTATTAAATTCAGATTATAATTACAAGTTTAATTATTATTTTTTATATTGTATTAGTGTTATAATTTTGTTACAATAATTTATGCTTTTTCGTCTTATCATATCAAATTGTTTTTCCAATTTTGTATACTTAATTGTTGCTTATTATTTTCAACCATTTAATTAAATTATTTATCATCACTTTTAATTTTAGAATTTTGATCAAATCTTAATTTTAAATTTTAATTAAATTTTAGTTTTGTTTGTTTAAAGGATTTATTTATTTATTTATTTTTAAAGTTTATATTATTTTAGTGGCTTAAAAAATTATATATTCTAAATGAAGAAAAATTAATTTGGTACATTTATTATATCTACTTTTTGCAAATTAGTTTTATTATTTGATAAAAATAATTTTCAAAATTTTAAAATAAATTATAAATGTATAAAAAAAATTGTGAAAATTATTTGAATGTATTAAATTAATTTTAAATATTTTTTATACACGAGGGTTTTAAAAAATTATTCATATGATTTTATCAAAACCACAATAATTCAATAAACCCTTGTGCGTTATATATAATAATATTCATTTTTACAATATTGAATTGAGTATATGTTCAAAAAAAAAATTATTTAACAGGACAAAAAAAATTTAACCGATAACACATTCTTTTGTAAAAGCGTAACCCTATGAATAAAACGATATTTACAAGAAAAAATAAAAAAAAAAAAAAAGGTAAAAGAGGAAAAGAGTATAAGATAATATGAATAAAAAAAAAAAAAAATAAAAAAAAGTCTCCGTCTATTCAGAAATGATGGAATAGATCGAGCATGCTTTATCCCCGACCCTTTTCAATTTTCCGCGGGATGTATCTTTCTTTTGGGTTGGAAAAGAAAAAATAAACGAAAAAAAAAAAAAAATTTACACAGTGAGGAAAATCAATTGAGAGAGAGATAAATAGATTTTTTTTTTTTCTTTTTCTTTTTTCTCTTATCTTTGTTCACAATACTGAATGTATGATTGAAAAGGATCAAAGATTAAAAAATTCAAATGCTTGTTGTAATTGAATTTTTTTTTAATATTGTTTTTTAGTTTTTTTAAAAATATAAATGAATAAAAAAAAAAAAATCAAATTAATGACAATGGATGAGGAAATTGTCTGATAATAGATTTATTGATTTTTAAAAAACTTTTTCTTTTTTATTTTTCATTTATTTTCTATTTTTACTTATTACTTTACTTTTTTTTTTTTTGTTAAACTATTTATTTTTCTTTTTTATTTATTTGGCATTTATTTATTTGAGATAAATAATATTTTATTATTTGTTTTAATTTATTATTTATTTATCATGTTTAAATTTTTTTATTTTTATTTATTTTACAGATAATTTTATGTTAAAATTATAAAACTTGATGAAAATTTTATGGTGAATGGATTTGATGAAAAAATGTTCAAATTCAAAAGTAGTCAGGGTAATGCAGTTGAGAGTAATCCAATATGGGAAGAATATTCAACTTCAAAGCAAACACCAACAGCAACAGCAGGACCTGAACATGTATGGAGAATCTTTGATGCATACAGAAAAAGCGATAGTCAGGTAAATAAATAAAAAATAAATTCATAAAACAATATATATATTTGAATATTTATATATATTTTTTAAAACTAAATTTTGTTACGGTTCTTTTACTTTCAAGTGAATAAAATTTTCATATACATATTTATATAACTCAATTTATTTTTTTCTATTTTAAATTTAGTCATAAAATTATTTTTCATTTTAAAAGATTTATATTATTTTTTTATTCATAATAAATTTATGGAAATATATGTATTTTCTTTTTTGTTTATTTTATCATCATAATATCGATGAAAAAAAAATGTTATTTATTGTTTTAATTATAATTTGTTTTAATAGGAAGCATCAGTATTTGTATTTGAAAAACGTTCTGTTGAAAAATTTCATAAACCAAAACATAAGGATAATGTAACTGAGCTGTTACGAAAATGTCCAAAAAATTTAGAAGAATTTCGTCATCCAAAATTATTACAAGTATATAGTAATGTTAAAGAATGTTCTGAAACATTGGCATTTGCAACTGAACCAGTACTTGGTAGTTTAGCAAATGTATTGGCCTACAGAGAACAACAAGCTGCTGCAGCAGCAATTGTTAATTCAACACAACAACAAAATTATAATACTGGACATCAACAAAATCCAGGTCAACATCAACAACCACATCGGCCAGTTATGATTAAAAAATATGACATGGTTGCAACTGAAATTAAATATGGACTACTTCAGGTAATAATTAAATAAAAAAAATTCATCAAATTTATTATTTTAATATTTTAATGAAATATTATATTTATTTTTAACATTTTTTTTTGTTCTAAAAAATGTACACTTGTTAGTATATTTTTCATTTCATATTATTTTTTATCGTTTTAAAAATAATTTTAAAATAAAAAAAAAAATTATCATTTAACTATCACCTTATTGTAAAAGTTTCTTTCTATTATTTTTTATTATTTTTTAACACACATATACATTCATGCAAATATATAAAACTTATGAATAATTCAAAAGATGATTTTTTTTTTTTTTTACATTTTCATCTATAACTTCTGACTGTTTTTCTTGACAATCCATTTTATGATGTTATATATGAATAAAAAAAAATTCTAGTGCAAGTGTATTTACTTGTGCTTTCATATATCAAAAGTCTGCTTCTTATTTGACATTATTTTTTCAAATATTCTTTCATCTCAAATATATAAATTTTATTCAATAGATCCTCGAGGCACTGTCATTTCTTCACTCAAGTCTCAAAGTTATTCACAGAAATGTATGTCCTGCCAGTATTATTGTCACTAAAAAAGGTACATGGAAATTATCTGGCCTTGAATTTATCGGTAAGTTTAAATTAAATAATAATAATAATTTAATTTATAGCAATTTTTTTTTAAATGAATATTTATTATTGATTTTATAAATGTGGTTTTGTAGAACAAACCAACGAAGTCAGCCTGGATCCCATTCCCTGTCATCCATGGACCAATAAATTATCAAAAACAGTTCAACCAAATCTCGATTATATTGGTAAATATTTATTTATATAAAATAATTATATTTACATTTATACAGTTGAATTGAAATAATTTTTTTTAACCACCAAAAACAAAATAGTAAATAAAATAAATCGAAATAATTAAAATTTATTTTTTTTAGCTCCTGAAATACAATTAAAAAAACAATGCAGTATTAGAAGTGATATGTTTAGTTTGGGCATGGTTATTGCTGCAATTTACAACGATGGAAAATCATTAATTCAAGCAAATTACAGTAATTCAGAATTTCTCAAACAAATTGATAATGTAAGTTGATTTAACTTGGATTTTATATTTAAATAAATTATTTTCAATTGTTATAATTATTTTTAGCTCAATGAAAATGTATCAATGATATTATCAAGAGTTCCTGTTGCATTGCACGAGGCAATATCAAGATTATTGTATAAAGACCCTGAAGCAAGACCAATTGCAAAGCATTTATCACTCATAAAATATTTTAGGTAATACAAAAAACAATAAATAATATATTCATCATTTAATTATTTATCAAGAGAGTATTTGTTTCTATTTATTTGTGCAATTAATAATATTTTTTTAATTGTATTTTAGTGATCCATCAGTACATGCACTTCAATTTCTTGATGTTATAAACATGAAAGATCCAAATCAAAAATCACATTTTTACAAAGTTACACTTAAAGAAGGACTACCATTTATTCCATTGGTAAATTTATAAATTTAATTTTTTTATATTTTAAATAGAACAATAATTGTTTAATATAAATTAATTTTTATTTAGAAATTATGGTATCAACATATTTGGCCATGTCTTTATACAGAATCAAAATCACAAGAAGTATTTGCATCAGTATTACATCCAATGCTTTATATTATTGAACATAGTCGTCCAGATGATTATGAAAAATTAATATTACCATCATTTAGAGAATTATTTTCAGCACCAAGATCAATACAAGGAACAGTTGTTTTACTTGAAAATTTACATATAATATTTTTAAAAACACCAAATGATATTATACATTCAGAAATGTTACCAATGCTTTATACATCATTTGAAAGTCCAAATATACAAGTACAATCATCAGCATTTTTTGCTGTATCAAAAGTATGTGATTATCTTGATGATCATGTTATTAAAAAAATTGTATTACCAAAATTAATAATGTCATTTGAAAATAATACAACTGATACACGTATACTTATGAATTGTTTATCAAGTATACTTGAAACATTTGATACACAACAAATTGTTGATGAATTTTTTCCATTATTATGGGATATTAAATTACACGAGGGTAATTCTGTTGTAAAGGTTGTAAGTAAGTATTCAAAATTATATATAAATATATAAATTTAATTATTAGTAATTATTTATTTAATTAATTTATATTAACATTATTATTTTAATAGATATTTACAGATTTTTGATGAGTAATAAAAAATATGGTTTAACAATTAATTTAATTGCAACGAAAGTAATGCCAATATTATTACCAGTTACTGTTAATTCATCATTAAATCTTGAACAATTTACAACATTGTATGAAATACTTCAGGACATGTTGTCACGAATTGAAAGGTAATAAAAAATTAAAGAGCAAAAAATAATAGTTTTATGTGTATATATTCAAATTTATCAATATGTATTTTTTTTTTATTTTAGAAATCAAATAAACAAATTAAAATTATCATTATCAAGTCCAGAACATCATCGTTCATTACGTCATCAATACAGTACAGATAATATGCATGTACCACCATTTAATATACCTGGTTTACGTATTGATCAACGTAAAACATCATCTGCTGAAAATATGGATAGAAAAAATTCAATTGGTTATGATAAATCAATGACAGTATCTGCTGAAAATATGAATCAACGTAAATCATCAGTATCTGGATTTTTAGATAATTTATTTTTTCGTTCATCACAATCAGCAAATGACAGTACATTTTTACGTGTTTATAATGCATTTCCAAGTCGTCGTTTATCTGATAATACATTAATGACACCAAAAATAAGAATTGCACCATCATGTTCAAGTTCACCAGGTGGTACACCTGGTGGTGGTTTACCAATAAGACGTCATTCATCAACTGGACCACAAGAAAGACGTGGATCAAATGTTAATTTATCACCACCAGCTGTAAGTTTTAATATTTTAAATTTTAAATTTAACTATAATTATAATTTTCTAAATAATTATCAGGGAATGCCAACGACAAGTAGCAGTGTACCATATTTATTAAGTTCAAGTATGACTAGTATACGTAATTCACGTCGTCCATCAGTATCATCAACAACATCAGCACAAGGAAGTGGTCTACTACAACAATTTGGCACCGGAATGGTAAGACAACTACCCTCCATCTGTCTGAATTTGAATGGGCTACTACCACCTCAACCATTTGAATCACCACCACAACCACCACAACCACCACCACCACAACTACCACATCTATCAATACCATCACTTTCTCCATCAATCCAGCCACTGGGACAGCCTTCCCACTGACCCTTGGTTAAGATGTAAGAATCTTATTCTTGTCTTTTTTTTTTTTTTGTTTTTTTTTTTTCATGTCCTTTTGCTCCTCAATTTAATTATTTACTTATCTTATATTTTTTCTAAACGTGTTTATATCAAAATAATAATTATCTTTTTTTTTTTTTTTATATTAAATAAAATACAAGCATCATTGCTTTTTTTTATATTATTAAATTTATTTTATGATAATTAATAATATTGATGTCAATTTTGTTTAAAAAATTTAATACATTTTTTTTTTTTTTTTATTGTTTTTATTGAAAATGTTGGATTGATGATAGTTTTAAATATCGCGATTTTCGAAATTCCGATATTTTTTCGGTTACAGTGCCAACTTTTCTCCGGTCGTTCTTAAAGCAAGTGTGGCTCTGTGGATATTGCGGTGTTGGTGGGAATATTATCATACCGCCTGCATACATCTCATCAATATCGCTTAATATTAAAAAAAAAATATAAATAAATATATTCATAAAATATATAAAAAAAATATATATATTTATATATAAAATAATAATAAATATATAAAACAAAAAAACAAAAAAGTCAACTACCTTGCAGAGTCAACGAGGTAATTGGGATCATTATCATCCAGATGAGGATCAAAGTGGTAATCAAGTATCAATTGTCGTCACAATTGATGGACCATCAACAACTGGACAAATGCGGGCTCAATAACATTAGTTAAATTTTTTTTTTCTACATTTTTCTTATTTTTATTTATTATCTTTTAAATATATTAATAATATATATATTTATTTTATTTATAATTTTAAATTTTGTTTATTCATTTTGAAAATTGATAATTAAAATTTCAATGATAAATATGGAAAAATAGATAAAAAAAATGGAAAGTATAAAATTACACAGACCAATTTTAGATATAAAAAGAAAAAAAAAAAAAATAACCAAGGTAAATAATAATTATTATTGTTTGAGAATATAAACTTGGTTTTTTTTTTCTTCTTCTTTTTTTAATTAGTTTTATTGCTTTTTTTTAAATTTATTTTTTAAACTATGATAATATATTATATGCACACACCAAAGACATATCCTCGGCCTCGTCCATTGACGATATTTCTTGTGAATTAGATATTAGTATAATATTTTTAAAATATTTAAATATATATATGCAAGAAGCAAGTACTGATTTTTATTATTTTAATATTTATTTATTGTTTTATTATTTTTAAAAATATATATTAATATATTAACAAGATACTTTTATTTGTCTTGTATCGTTGTAAAACGTCAATTTGTGTAACTATCAATTAAAACTGCATCAACAATCACTATTTATTAAGAATATTTAGAAAAATGACTGGATTTTATACTGAAAATGATCGTAAAATGAAAATAAATAAATAAAAAAGTCAAACATTAAAATCAAGAGCGTATAAAAATAAATTATGAAAGTCTTAACTGAAAAAAAAAAAAAAAAAA